>JAGDQP010042086.1:0-16665 GCA_022664845.1 Lepisma saccharinum | reverse complement strand
CACAAGACATATCGCATGGTCGAGTGCAGCAGTATTAAATTGAACGCGAGAAGCACCTATTGATTAAGGTGCAAAATAGTGATCTGTTGTTTAGCCGTGCCTATATTTACGTTGCAATGAAATATCGACATTTGAACAATACCAACGCCGGTTTCGTATTCAGCGTATTCTAATAATTAAAGACGTACAAAAAATTAACAACTTTTTTCTTGTTCTGCAGTGTGATTGAAGATGGTTACCCGCACCAATATCACTTAACGAAAACTGGGCAATATTGCAAACAATTTTCGGTGCACGTCATATTGGATTCTGAATTGGAGCTGAAATTCCTAAATGCACGAGAAATTACGAAAGTTCAAAAGTGCTTTTCCAATTGAACTGCTCTCGGTTATCCACTTATGAGTTTGTTAATTCAACCCCCTCCAAACCCACCGTAATTAAAAATTACTCAACTTCGCCACATTGGATGTCATAAGTTCTTTGTAATAGTCACTGGTTTCCTTTCCGTCATCTTGAAATTAACAATTTCCCATAACTTTCAAAATATTAAGCTACCGTCATCTTTGAGTTGAGGTGACAATTAATGTCAGAGCCCCTAAAACGAAATGTTGGAAGTTCGGACGATTTTTCAAAATTAGACAGTTTTAACCTGCAGTAAATTTGCATTTCAATATTCAGAATCAAAACCTTTACCTTCTTAATCATTTAAAATCAAATTATTTCTGAACTATGCGTTTTGGCACTTCGTGATATCACAATTCAAGATATTTGACATAAGTACTCTTAATTAACGAATTTGAGGAAATTGGATTTTGGAACTGTCGCCATCTGTCCTTGAAGCAAAGCGCGAACGCAAGTTTTGACTGTCCTTTATTGTCTGAAACTGCTGTGAACACTAATTTACTCCGGAAACACTTATTCCTAGTTTTAATCAAAATAATGTCTTAAAACAGGATACGCATTGAACTGATATAAAATATACTGGGTTTGTGTGATTGAAATGTTCATTCAGTTCCAATCAGCTACCACTCAGAGAATAAATTTGTCATAGAACAACACTTGTCATATGCTGCAAACATGCTAGTTGCATGTACTGTGTGCTACACATCTGTCAGCAGATATATCGTTATTGCACAGGATGGTCTCAAAGTGGGAAACGCAAACTGAATGACATTTTTTCATGAGCTGAAACTGGCATTCAACACAATTAGAGGCTTATAACATGAATACAGATTTGAAAGAAAGTAATACTAACAAGAGAGCTTGGTTTTAAAATTCCATATAAGTGTAGTTCATTTCCAAAAGCGCCCTTGTCCACAAAAATCTAAAATTGAGACACTGGCATTGTTGAGTTCATTTCATTATTTTCTAACACATTAGTAAGGTTTTATGATTCCAGAACGTCCGTAAAATCATTTAATCATCATGAGAAAGGACAACAAAAATTAGCAGTATCATTTGTATATATTTTTATCTTTCCCAATTTGTTTGTGGAATAAAAGTAAAATCTTGGTAAACTAAAACTTCTACTACGATCTCTAAGGAATTCAGGACTGCAAATTTTCCCTTGCTTTAAAAAAAAAAAAAAAAGAAGTGTATTACAAGTGCTTTTGTCGATTTCCCAACATGAGGGCGCTTGGACAAGGGCGTTAAACATGCTCACACAATAGTCGAGCAACTCTATCAATCTAGGGGGTGTTCTACCCAGCCAAACAACTTTGGAGAATATGAAGTGGGATACACACAAGTGTCTCAGGAGTGCACGCCACGTAACAAGGGTTGAAATCACCAATTCTTTCACTATTATGAAGAATGAGAAAGACTATTTTGGATCGCATTGTCAACGGTGATAGAAAGTGGATCTGGAAGCTACCCCATGTTGGAATTATTCATTCAAGCCTTCCTTCTGGAATGCGAACAGTTTGTGTGGTTGAATTTTGGGAAACAATTTAACAATATTGCCAAAATCCCCCTGCGGTGGTGAAGAAACAGTCAGTCATTCATTATCTTGCACGATTACACTCGCCCTCATGTCTCACAAAGACTGTGAAGTTAACTCCATTCATTGGAATATGAATGCTTTCTAAGATTCTAACCCTCAAAGATTTGCCTCAGTTATCAACGACGCATTACAACTTCTTTTCGTCATCTGGACCGACTCCTAACAGAGAAGTTTGTTATTGCTATGGTGCTGTAGATTTCTGGACGCGAAAGCCACAAACATTTTTCGGGATCCGTGACAAAAGTGTTTTCATGCAGAGGAAATATTGTTTTTGTAGTATTGTAAACATGTAAACATCTAGGAATGTCAGTGCACTCCCAGACATTTACATGACTGTAAACCAAGATTCTACATAACCTCAATTCTGTACTTAGGACAAAAGTGATGAGATTTTAAACTTAAAAACTTTTGAGATCACGTCAAATACGCCAGTTATGCAATTACAATATAACAAAATAACTTCCAAAGGAATCTCTATATGCAAAATGAAAAAGTGACTATGTTTGCGTTATCATTACGCAAAAGTGCTTGAGCGATTGAAATGATTTTTCGCACATGATCAGACACTGGAAAGGACTGGGAAGTTATCATATCGCTTTGATTCTAAAATTATTATCTTCAGCGATAATCGACCATCTAATTCTCCACGGATTTCCAATGGCGGTGGTAACAATGGAAAATTTAAAAGCAAAGCACGCGGCACCCCCACACTACAATGTTGTTTTACAGGTTGACTACCTCCAAGTGGTCAAATTTGGTATGGCTGTCAATTCATTGATAACGGCTATCTTAGGTAACACACCCCTAACAAAGCTGATCGATGACTGTTGCCAACATATTTTATTCACTCCGCACAACAGCCGGGCAAATCAGCTTGTACATTATAATTGGATGGTTGTGCGCAAAAATGGATTCACAGGACAGACTACAATACATCACGGATTGAATGTGGTTTTGGTGGGATGAAACTAATCATCATATGGATAATATTCCTTGAACTTACCCTGCTTCTGCTCCATTCTTTGTTTCATACACATAGTTCAAATATTATTATCAATCACTGTAAATGAAAATGATAATAATGGAAGAAAAATAAACAATTTAATTAACAATGTATATATTGTTAACGACCACCAAATATAGATGTGTACAAAATATGTTTCATATATATATATAAAAACATTTACATAGAGTGCAACAATAATAAATTAAACACAATAGTAACAACAAATTGAAGTTACCATGACCTTGTAAATTGACAAAGGATAAATTGGTAACCCCATCTGAGAAAACTCTTACCATGTATGTTAATCCTAGCAGCTGTCGTTTTAAGTAACAATACTGATGATACATTATCATCAAATAGCTAATGGTACAGATCTAGAGTATTAAGTAGTAACTTGCATTTACGATTTCAAAATACGATAACAATATAAATACACGATTGCTTGACCCTGTTGCATCGGAAGCAACGTACAAGTGAAAAAGAGTATATTAGAGCAGTAGTCTTCAATTATTTTTTTTTATCCGTAGCCCTACCACCAAAGTTGTTGGTACAACAATAGACAAGTTTTGACGCATGTCTATAACTCTTCTTACCGCAAAAATAATGATATATCGTATATATTTGTTGACCTGCAGAGATATACACAGTAACATGACGTACTTCTGTGGAAATATTGTCCTTATATTTAGCTGAAGAAACGTGATACAGGTAAAATTCCGTTATAACGAATTTTACAGAACCCGCGATTTTATTTCGTTATAACGGAAATTCGTTGCAATGAACAATGAATATAGAATTTTCACTACAATTTTTCAAGTTTTCCTACAGTATACACTATTTCTATGCGTCCCGGTTATTTACTGCCTGTTAAAAAAAAAATATTTATACTAGCATCACCACCTGTACTTACTTTATTTACAATGTTTATTGATACATTTATATATGTAGATAATCGAACACTGGTAGCGTATTCTTGTGTACACGGAAATGAACGAGAACTATCTTGCTTTTGTGGTTTAATAATATCAGATTTCGTTGTAAAGGAGATATTTTATGCATCCCAGACTCGGAAAAACACGTTCGTTATAACGAGAATTTAGTTACAAAGACGTTCCCTGTAAAGAATATATTTTTTAACACAAGAGTAAATGGAGTTTTCGGCGGGGATTCAATCAAACTTCGTTATAATGACGTTCGCTGTACAAGAATTTTACCTGTATTTGGAAACAATATCACTTTTCATTAGTCCAAATATATCACCATGTTATATAGTTCCCTCGTTTTATCCCGGAGAGGGATAATTTTGTAACCCAATGTGAATTTTTAATCCTAATTCTAATTTTCGTTCATAAATTTTGAATTGAAATTTAGTTTTTAAGGTCTTTAGGCAACTTAGGACTCAGGCGGATTCTTTCATAGACGTTACACACAGAAGAGAAATCTCTGCCAAGACATACGTCAAAACTTTTGTTCATAGTTGTACAACATCAGATCATACATATTGCAATGTGGTCATATTGCGCTGAGGACTGAACTATAATTTATCTACTTACTGTGCTAAATGTCCCCTGTCGTACGAAAACAGCCTTATCTACAGTGTAGTGTTAACTTTCGCTGTTTTTGGTATGAACACATTTTTCAAAGACTTAAGACACACAAATAGTAGAAAAAATAGATGAAGTTAGAAAACGAGTGAGAAAACGATAGAAGACACTTTGATTTGAATGTATCAATGATACCAGATTCAAAGGAGGAATATATATATATAATTACTTGGTATTTGGACATTACGGAAAAGAGCACTTTCAAAAAGTTTTTTCAATAAACACTCTGCTACGTTACAAGGCATCCATACCCTACCGTTTAGTAATTTTGCTTCAGCTATGCAATAAAATAACCCACTTTGGTATCTGGCAACATTGATTCATTTAAAATCAAAACGTGTACGTTCTAACTTTACTCCTTTCTACTATTCGTGTACCTATGTTATTATATCTTTGAAAAAGATGTTAAAATTTTAAAAAAAACAGCGAAACGTTGATACTATACTGTAAATAAGGCTGTGTTCGTACTACAGGGAACTTCAACTTCGTGCAGTACGTAGACAGATCATACATTTAAAATAAGACAATACATCCAAAATAATGTATTAAATATTGTTTAAGTAAGAAACATGAGATTCAAGTTATTCAATAACAAATATTGCCTATCATTAGAAGTCCTGCATTTTTCGAATTTTAAAATTGAATTTTTACACATCTTCCACTTTTCTGAATTTCACACTTTTGGCGTTTTTACAGGTTTCCTATTTCGTGTTTTGTCTAGACTTTCATTTTCCACTCCATTGACAATTTCAAAGATCAAGGACAGACATTTACCTAATTCACATCACCGTGTTGTTGTGTGAACAGATCATCAGATTACTTGGATGTGCTACCCGGGAAGACGACACGTTGTTTATCGCAATAGGACAAGTTTTGCGTCTTGTAACGTTACAAATCCACCACTTTCTTACTAGGATAACGGAAAATACCAAGGACATACGTATCGCAAATTCTGAACAATATTTTGATCGTTTAAAGTGAAAAACGCAGGACTCTACCTATCAGACACAAGCATTTTACCAAAGGAAAATCACAAATTCTTTTATCAAACAATAATTAGTGTCTTTGTGAACTTTTAATAAGATGATTGAGCTTATTACTGACTTGCTTGGGCGAAACTTTACGTACCCCGACGATGCTCTCACGTATTCCCGGGGGTACGCATAGGGCTTAGAGTTGGGTAGTGCAAAACACGTGCTAAGAGTACATGTCTAGATACGTTTCAGACTTAAACACCTCGTACATGTAACATGGTATTCTATTTTATTGAAGCTAAATATACGGTACTTTCTTAGGTGCTTACGCTAATCGCGAAGGAATTACATTTAATAGAGAAAGTGTTCTCAACTTAGGCTAATACAATTGATAAAGTGTCTTTGTATTACTTACTCCCAAAGTAAACCATTGAACATATCTGCTTTTTTTTTTTTATACACAAAAGTATTCCTCGATTTTGTTTGCGGAATACTTGTATGTTGTACGAAAGAAAGTTGTTACCCCAGGATGCTATTTCAATTACAATATTTGACAGAAACCATTTGACGTGGCATCATCGAATTGTGAGGTTATAAATAACAGTCAGTTTATTGAAAATACCATGAAACAAGTCCACAAAGAAAAAAAAATACGCAAGCGTATTCTGCTCATCTTGTGCTACACACTTAGTTGAGAATGTCTACCATTTTGTCCGATGAATAATTGCACCAAGTTCCTCAAAATACTACCTTAACGCTGTATTCTTAGTCGATTCTTGTACAAAAATAATTTACCTACCGATCTGTTTACTGATTCATAGTCACTTTTTAAGTCGCCGAAAAGTTCCACAATTCAAAGTTCTCGTATTTATATGAACTCAAATGCTTTCTCGTATTTATAACATGGTCACCTCAACATCCTTTCATATAACTTTTCCCTTTACACACTTGAACTTCCTCATTTCTCAAGAAGATTACTTACCACCTTCTTTTGATTCATTATCATTTTACATGTCCTTAGGAATGAGACATATCGAGTGCATGTTTTCCAATGTGCCTAGCTTTATATCAACAACCTACTACATTACAGGCTAATATTTTATCAATATCCATTAACATATGAAACGAAATATGACATGAACGTTGTAATTTTGTTCAGTTGGCTACCATGGGTTTCTTGAGACAAAGTTCCAACAAGAAATGGATTACACGTTAACTCAAAGAGTTTCTGAAGAGATGTACTTGAAAAGTGACTATGAATAAGGCATTTCTGAAGTACAAAACTTTACGTTGAAATGCTCTTACTCAAATACCATACGGAAACGTTCTCAAAACATGACTATGAATCACTCTTAGGTACTGATCAGTACCTAATACCTAGGCACAACTGCACCTAAGTGCAAACGAAGAGTACCTAAACCAACATTACCCAGGCTTAATACCAGTGCACTACAGCATACTCAAATAGTATAGTTCTTTCTTTTTAATTAACTTTGTTAACGCGTTTGAATATACTGTAACAACGCTCTTTATCAATGTTTCCCTTTGTTGTATCGTAAGCTAACTGTCCAGTGCAAATGACATGTATAAATTAATTAAATACGTACCCTGAGCAGCTAGAGTAGTACATATTAAGGGCCCTCCTTACTCCTGCCCCCACATTTTTAACATTTTCAAAATATTTAAAAAACTAAGAGCATTATCAATTTTTTTTTAGAAGATAGCCGCACTAGTACTTACAAATTACTATGAAATACAATGGACAGCGATCCTGAAATCGTGTCGATTGATGAGTACTGAGACTTCAATTAAATAATGACGTCATAATCTTTGACAACGTATCACTCATCAATGGACAAGATCTAGAGATCGCTGTCTACTGTATTCCATAGTCATTTGTAAATACTAATGCGCTATCTTCTAAAAATGTTGATAATGCTATCAGATTTTGAAAAGTGTAAGAAAAAAGTTGGGGAGTGAGTGAGGAGGGCCCTTAAGAACTCTGGTACAACTGTATCCCGCTACTGTGTGACTTCCAGCTTCGTTGCATTATTACAAAATGTGCGCTCACATTGTTACAAAAACAGTTTTTCAGTCTTTATTCGTATTCGCAGTGTGCCGAAATTGTGGAATTGAATAATACTGTTTACAAATGATTACCCACTTTACACAGTTATAGTCACATTTTAACTGTTGGATCAGTTTTACGCTCACGAGTTAACACAAGTACACACAAAACAAAATTCGTATTTCGTGAAAATTTTAGATTATTTGTGGAAGCACTGATGCATCACATAGTTCACTTACGTGCATATTTAGAATTCTTTATTTTCCATGATACAACACACTTTATTTGTGTTGTATCACTTCTGAAAATTTTCTGATCACCTGTGTTAGGACAACATACATAAAAACGGTTGTACAGTAGAAGACACGTTTCCTCTCTCACACAGATTACTTTTAAAATTATTCGTAATTCGTCCAGCAATTTCAGTATTCTCCACTGGATCATTTGTAGAATGTTTAATTCTGGAATCCAGCCTCTGTGGTCCAGTGGATAAGGTCGAAGATTTCGGATCGGCATTGCGGGTTCGAATCTCCTCTCGCCTATCCTGACTGGGGTTCCCCACCTCGTTATTTACTTATTGGTCTGACTTGTCTTACAGAAATAAATCCCATTTACAAGTGACTTCAGGGTAAAGGAATGTGAGAAATATGAGGGAAAGAAGTTTACCAGGGCCTAGTTTGGAAGGTACCAACCCGGCATTAGCCTTGTAAGACTAACGAAAATCTATTGAAACACCTTAGTCGAAACCAACGCTCTATCAACTACGTCACAGCCGCTCTGCTAATCCTTTCCACGGCTTTATTTGATCTGGCGAAGGCTGGGAAGGCACTTCGTATAATACTCTGGCCGCCCTACCTTCCCCATACCTCTATCTCCTGAATAGCGCTCGTCGAGGGAAGTACTTCCTCAAACTTGTGAAGGGTTTAGACTATAGATCCATATTCCACAAAACGGAAAGATATTCGACGGAATGATTCAAACGTTCTTCTCGCAGTTCTATACTTTTAAAGAGGAAACTTGTCTCCCAATGTACATTATATAATATACAAGTATATTGTTAATACTTTTCTTAAGTACAAGTATACGATATAGCTTAAACAAATACACCATATTGCTGGGAAAGCAGAAGATACAAGCAACTGTAAAATATGCTCTTTAAATGCAACACATTTCATTGCACATATCACTTTGATACAGAATATTGAAAGATACGTTCCGAGCGCTCTTCAGCTTGTTCCTACAATATTTTTCTGCATTTCAGGAGTGCTTAAATTGTGGACTACCAAATGGACAGTCTGCATACACGTGGGCTACTAATCTACCATAATGTCCCCTAATGTACAAAACAAAATTGTTACACTCATGTTAAGAAAAGAAAATAATAGTTTATTTCAGTTATAATAAAACATTTTGTATATTCAATCCTAAATAATTTGAAAACAATAACAAATACTATTTATAAATTTCAAACTGAATATGTGCACTGTATCTGAGAAGTTGAAAAAATAGAACCGAATTTGGTAAGATATGGGACAATAGACCGTCCAAATTTGATGATTCCTGGTCGACTCCTTGTATTTTGGGGCAAAAATGTATTGATAGACGCTCATACTTCCCTGAGGCAGACTGCGGTCCACGTAATGAAGTTTCACGGGCCACACTTTGAGAGAAAGACGGTATATTCAACAGCAGCAGATTGAAAGACAGTGGCCTCTCGTTTTGAAAGAGCATCAAGACAAGCTCCAAACTGCAAACATTGGATAACTTCCAGCCTTTTAAAGCTTATGAAATCAACGTTGAGATCCAGTATCTGTAATGCTTCCGGTTACAACATTAAGTAACTTGCAATGATAGCTCATTACTTCGAGTTCTAGACAGTTCTCTGGGCAAAAGGAAGCGAAACAACTCAAGATAAAAGAAAGAAAGAAATTAACAGCAGGTAGAAATAATACCGACGGAGATAATGCAAGAATAGTTTCTTTGTATTTAATATAGCGCTATTGCTTTTGCCTTTATATTATTATTAATGTATTTATTTTTCTGCCTTTATTTTACGCTGATTGGATTTGAGAAATTTTGAAAACAACTTAAGTTGCGCAGGAGGCTCCACGCATCTTTTTTTTTTCTATTGTTTCTCGTTCTTCCACTCTTTCGAGCGGGAGAAGACGTTAAGTGTCACGTAGGAACCACCAAGTTAGATTCTAGAGCAAAGGAAAGTTTCTTGACTGCCTTTTGGCGCGCTTTTCTCTTCCAAAGGAGCGGAGAAAAATTAATAAGATTCCTACAAGCCTTTGTTTTAATTACTAGCATAAATCGAATGAGACCACAAAGAGGAATAACCAAATCCAAAATGATTAATGGACAAATATAAACAAAATATCGATTTACTTCGGGACATTTTTCAAGTGTGTTTCAGGTTCCTTGGCAAAAGCTCAACAAATACTTATCGTTTAAGTAAAAGGCCGTCAGTAACGACTGCGTTACTAATTATTTTAAGGTCTTCGAGTCTGAAGGGTCATACCTAGGTGTCCAATATAATTACAACTGTATGAAATCATACATGAAAAAGAAAACCTTCGTAAAATAAGAAACTAGGCTTGTACTTATGCCCTCTTTTGCAATATGATGTTTCTGTTTAATGTACAAATTCTAATGTATACAAAATTTATTTTTTATAAAATACAAATTTTCCACAGGCACGAGCTAGCATTATTATATGAAATACTGTATACTAATATAAAATTTGGACGGTTTCTTCAATATTTTTTTTTTCTTAAAATCTTATACATATTAATAATTTCAATTTATTACGGTAGCTACCTAAAACTTCATTTTTCATAATTTTTTATTATCACTAATTAATTCATTTGTGTCTAAAAAATAGAAGTTAATCTCTCGAAAAATGCTTTAGTAACAAAATTACTACTACTTATTCGAATTCTTCCTTAAATTTTCTACTGCGTTTTGCTCTTCGCGCCTTGATGCTAGACAACACTTCGTACGCCTGTTGGATCTCCATGAATTTCTCCTGTGCCATCGATTTCTTCTCGGGATCTTTTACTTTATCAGGATGCCACTCCCGTGACAGTCGGCGCCATTTCGATGTTATTTCTTCCTGTGTGGCTGCCTCCGGTAAATCAAGCACCTACAAACAAAATGAAATGTTTACTTCCTTTACACGAAGTTTCTGTGCATAGTAACATGTTGGGAAATGTACACAGAAATACTGTTCTCTACAGTGAAAAGAAATCGAATTCGGGTCTGCACAGGCACAGAGGCTAGTCATGGCGGTGAAAGTTTAGCGGTACATAACTCGACCGGCAACGACCAATTTTTCTTACATCTTTCAAACTGAAGCAACTTAACAAAAGTGCACAAGTCATTTCACATGACAACGACAAATCTTAAAAAAACAAATGAAAGTTTATAACTAGTTTTAAAATTTGTGACAATTTGTACATTCATTCTATCGTGTTAGCAGAGACGAAATTTACATTTACAGTTTGTTTTCTCTTACCATTCGATCGTAACAGCCATTTTTTCATCGGGCATGTGTGCGTCATTCAGTGTTTTACAGAGATTTGCTAAGACTGATATTACAAAACGTATAGCAAAGTTATAGGACTGGTATTGATGTCTTTGCGATAGTACAGGAATAGATTGTCATATAAATTGGTATTTGCAAGGTACGAAGTTTCGTGGCAATATGGCGGCGCGGCGCTTTGGATACGCGTGACTGCTTGATTGTGCGCAACTTTGGTAATGTTTTGAGTATACTGGTAGTGGATATTTTAACCTTAAATTTGTAGTTTGTATCAACCGTAGGGTCATTTCATGTGAAATCAATACACTTTTCAACAAATCTCTACCTTACTCTCTCGGATTTGTATGATATTTGGTTTACTGCTTGTATTCATGGAGTATGTCAAAAGTTATTCAGATTTTTTGACGCAGTGGCTTTTGTTCTATTAGCGTTCAAAAACGACAAAAACAGTCAAATTTTGGGTGTTTTTAATTTGCAAAATATCAATGATTAGTGCTAGATAGCTCAAAGAGGTCTCATTTTATTTTAAAGCTCTTGCAACCAGCTTTCGTTTGATATTTCACTTAAGAGAATTGCACAAAATCTTGTTTCCTGAAAAATATCCCGAAATTTTCACATTTGATTTTCTCAAAATCGGACATCTCAAAAACTTTCAAATTTTTTTTTACATGTTGGTCATACTTCCTTACAGCTACCATGAAAGTTATAATTTGGGACGATAATGGGATTGCGAGATAAAAATATTTTCGTCATATGCCAGCGGAAAAAAGGCGCTTATTGTTTGATTTTTATGGTCTCTAGATTTAGGCATCTATGGTTCAGGCTGGTACAGGATATTGGATAGGAGGCAAGAAGTCGGCCAGACCCTAAGTTCAGGACACCATCCCGATATCTGCCTGGTGTGACTGAGGAAAAACCATTGGTCTGCATTAAGAAGAAAAAATTACGAACTAGTATACAATAGGGATAAACAAACGGATCCGGATTCGTATCTTGGACATTTAAACTGAGGACCCGAATGTAGTACTTGGAACCAGAAATCCAGATCGTCGAATGGGATGTCCGGATCTGAATCTTGTATCCGGTTCCAAGATTCGGATCTAGGTACCCGGTTCTAAGATTCACATTCGGGCATCTGACTCAACAATCTGGATTCTTGGTTCAAAGAATTGGATTGTGACAGCTCTCGCGTTGTGCGAGTGCTTTACGTTGTATAAATTATCGTCATCTGCCATCCCCCGGATATTACTATATAAACTCACTCTTTTGGAATCTTGAATATATTACTATACAATCTAAATTACAGTTTAGTCAATTTTGATGTTGAAGACTGCCATATACAAAGCTTTAAGATATCCTATTCAGTAACATTCACGAACTCTGGAGTAAATATTTATTTTAAACATCATGACCATAAGAATTAACGTGTGTGTTATGAAGCAGACATTTCACACGGCGTATGAACATTGATTATAATTGTGCTAGAACTATTTATAAGTAAAACAACAACGAATAGAAGATATTATGATGTCGATTAATTAAACAAATAATTTAAGTATTTTAAATGTAATTTACAATTTTTAAATATGTTTGAAAATATAAATATGAAAAATCGGAACTAACTTCTATTGGTGGAAACCACATCACGCCTCTTAAGAGAGGGGTATACATATAGCTGTAATTTGATATACGATCACCTATTCTTGGGCTTCGGCCCAAACAGTTACTTGGCTCTTGGGTGAACAGTTGTAACTGTAATAAAAGGTTCTTTTAAGTTCCAATTGTTTTATTTACTTGTACCTTTTACCCTGGGTTAGTTAAATTAGTTCCCGGCAGTATAGATTCGTAAGCTCGGACGACTGCCCTTTTGCATGCTAGATAGGATAGGGGAACCCTTACTAATTTTATTTTGCCTTTCAGATGGATACACTACATCCCATGCCTTAGCCGGAGCATTAGTGATATCTCTAAACAATATTGAGTAATCTAAAGGGTACTCGGGGTCGTTACAGGATCCGAGTACTCGGTTCCATCAACCAGATTTGGGTCCTCATTTTTAGTTTAGAAGATACGAATATAGATCCTGATTCCAAGATCCAGGTACCCGGTTGCATTGTTATCGGGAACCGGATCCGGATAGATTTGGCATGGACCAGAAATAAACAACATACACATTTATTGTTCTTGGCAAATTTACAATATTTCTTTACTTTGTCTTACACAGGGAGTTGCAAACATGATTCCTGACATGAAAATAAGGGGAAAAAAGTATAGACCATCGAGGATCTACAAATGCTTAGTTTCGAGTCTATAGACAGCCGAAAGCGTAGGAAAATGAACTTTAGCGCTTGATATTTCAAGTATCATTAACAATAGAACTGAGGCGTCATGGTACTCTCAAAGGTTAGAAATCTGCTTTATTGCAAAATGCATATTCCAAAATTGTGCACTAGGGATGTAAGGGGTTCCCCAAAGGAAAAATGTAATTCCCAGAAAATCTCTGAAGGCGGATCGAAATAAGCATGAATGGATTACTTTCCACTAGGTAACAATAATTCGTTTGCACCAGATCGATATCTCAAGCTGGTTTCCCTTGCGGGACGATTTTATTTAATGATTCACGGTTGCATAACAAAGGGAGTAAGAATTGCATACATAGAAATGAATGTGGTGTATTATCAGTAAAAGAGAATGTCACTGCCCTGTTAGATGGCAGGGATTACGTTTATCATCTGTAGTGATACGGAAAGAGGTCCCATTCATACTTATTTCGGCCCACTATTTACTCCGAAGAATGTCTGGAAAGACTCTAAAGTTCATTTCCCCACGCTTTCGGTGGCATATAGCACCGAAACGATGCATCTGTGGACCCTCAATGGTATGTGCTTTTCTTCTTATTTTCATGTCAGGACTCACGTGAGGCGGTTTTGTCGGTATTATTTTGCAACACCCTGTGTACTAGTTCGTAATAATGTATTCAAAAATATTCACACAGGCTAATATCGGAATGATACCCTGAACTTACGCCCTGGCCGACTTCTTTCTGCATCCTGTCTCCTACGCTATACCAGCCTGAACCACAGATGCCTAACGCTAGAGGTCACAAAAAAAATCAAATTCCTAATATGTACCATAAGTGCCTTTCCTCCGCAGGCATATGATGAAAATATTTTCTATCTCGCAATCCCATTATCGTCTCAAATTATAACTTTCATGGTAGCTGTAAAGAAGTATGACCAGCACGTAAGAAATTTTTGAAAGTTTTTGAGATGTCCGATTTTGAGCAATTCTATCAAATGACATCAAAAGAAAGCTTGTTACAAGAGCTTTAACATAAAGTGAGACCTCTCTGAGCTATCTAGCACTAACCACTGATGAGTAATAAGAAATTCTGTAAATAAAAACCGCACAATTTGACTGCTTTTGTGGTTTCTGAACGCTAATAGAACAAGAACTGTTGCGTCAAAATGATATACTCCATGGGTACAAGCAAGATTCCAAATATCATACAAATCTGAGACAGTGAGAAATCTGATTCAGAAGTGTGTTGAATTGGCGTGGAATGACTTCGTAATAAGTAACTTTGGACATATTTTATTTTCTTCTAGGTGAAAAATGTTTGCATATTTCTTCTTTTAAATTTCAAAAATATAAAAAAATCTATCTATATTCTGCAAAATTTAAGCGCTAGGGACTTTCCTCCAGTACAGCTGGTAGCTTTCTACTTTAGCGGAGTGAGACGTTGCCATGTATCGTTGATAGTGCATCAGAATTTTGTACTGTTCAGAATATAGTGTGTCCCTCACATAATGGAACAAACTTAGGGTCGTGATTATTCACATCAAAGCAAGAAAGAAGTTTCCTTGAAGAAATTCCGAACTACTTAGTTTCGGAACTACAGGCGCTTAACGTTAACGCGGCATCGTCACAAATGACGTCATATCTCGACAACTAATGGCGTAAGCGAGGCCGGCCTAGAAAATCACAAACAAAGTAGTACTTAATACATCTATTTTTAAAATATGTTTATGACTGTCGAATGAAATATGTTTATGACTGAGAGTGGATTTCTATGTTTGCCATATGAAACCATTTATTTCTTTGACACTAAAATTCTTCATCTGTGACGTGTTTCGAAACTACGCACTAGTTTGAATTACTTCAATGGATGTCTTTTTCTTGTTTCGATGTGACTTAAAAGTAATCACCTCCCTAAGTTTGTGCCATTATTTTGGGGACACCCTGTATATTCGGAAATGCCATTTTTTAGGAATAATTACAATAACTTCTATCACATTATTTACTTGACATGAGGCACGAAAAATAAAAAAATCTTTCGTCTAAAACTCTATTAGTGATAGCAATGGCAACACACAAACCTTGCATCCGAGTTCCACTTGCCTGAAGGCTTCGGTAGTCCACGTCAGTTACTTGCTGATTTGTGCAGTGGACGGTCAATGAATGTATAGGCGGGAAGCCACAACGCTTAAAGAGTGCAGGATATAGGCACGTCACAACAGTCCTCAAATGAACAACATTAGAAATACCACAGTGGAAATTTTACCTGTGACTTTTAGCACTTGACGAAGCTAGATAGTATCGAGTGAAACGTTTTGGCGACGGTGTTCAGCAACGTATGCAGGGAGGCCATTTATACGTGTTGCATTTTCAAATTGATCACGAGTGGTGAGTAAGTGAATTGTTATTCAAGTCCTAAATAAGCTAGTAAGGTTCTAAGGACGGGACCTACAGTTTTCGGTACAGTGGGCATCCACTCCGATCAATGGGCCCCCACGACACTTAAATTCGTGTTTACCAGTACATAAAGCAAGCGTACTAATGCTAACTACTCGGCTATCTTGAAGGTGATTGTAGGAAACTGACGTTTCTTTTAGCTGACAAACTTGAAAATCACGAACAATGGCTCTAGTTACCGGGTGTCCTCCTTTTCGAAAAAAGTAACAAACATTCTTTATGATGCCGTGGATAGGAAATAAAAATTGGAAATGCCAAAGACTGATTTGACACTTGGAGCAAGGATGGACACGTGCGGGTGGACATATCGAACATGCTTGTCCACAAAAGTGTTTTTTTTTTTTTTTTCAAACAATGACACTTGGAACGTTAGGAATTTCCCCTCTTCAAATGATCACCTTCTGTTGTAGGTATCATCTCAATGTTGAAAAACGCATTTACTATTAAAAATAAGATCATTAATATTTTCACAGAGTGATTCGTCTGCATAACCATCATGGGTTCTTTACTATACTCCACGGAGCAGTCATCATTGGCTGGCACCATATGCACCCCTCTCAAACGACCACAACCACCACTGTATGAACATAATATCTGGTGTAGTAAAAAGTAATCCATTATTTTTGCATGACATTGAAGGCTTGTTAGACATGACATAGTTAGAATGATCCGATTTAGGTCACATATGCGCCGTTTTGTTCGATAACGTGTT
>JAGDQP010042085.1:0-16665 GCA_022664845.1 Lepisma saccharinum | reverse complement strand
ATTCTTTACATTCATACACAAAGAAGGAAACAACTTCTCGTCCTCCCACAACAGGTCTGTGCTAAGTTCGAGTAGACAGGATATTTGGACACTATTGATGAAGGCCGCAGACTGTACAAGAATGCAGTGGTTATGAGGGGGAGAGAGCACAGGTAGAGAGAGAGATGGTAGGTGGCAGGCAACCAGTAGGGGGTTGTTTAGAGGTGCTAGAGGGAGGAGGGAAAAGTTAACGGAACTTTCAAGTCTCTTTTTTACGACTGCCAGGGTTACCACCTTAGAGAAACAAGCAACTATGTTTACCCTATTATGAAACTTTATTTTTGTAATAGCGTATTTACTATACCTGTGTAGTAGACAGAGAAAATTATGCTCATGCATTCTTCGTATTGCTTTCGCACTGGTACAGTAGATACATCTTGTGTTCTTACTTACTAGTGATTGCACAAATTTCAAATAGAGATACTGGCAAAAAAGTACATACATACACACACACACACACGAGATAGATTGAGTAAATAGTAACATAAGTGCAAGCGCATAACATATGACAATCAATGTAACATTGTGATACGTAGTAAATAACTGATGGCTGTTTGTTGCCACTCTTGCATCCAAAGATAAAAATTTTTATGCTGTCACCATATATAATGTCGTCGATCATATAATATACATATCTCCACACACACGACACAACACTAACATATAATCTTAAGGGAAACACACATGATACAGAACAAACACACTTCTTAAAAAGAACACAAAGAAGCCCAACATAATATAGCACTATCATACATAATATAGCACTATCATCATCATACAAATAAAAGTTCAGAACGTCAGAAGTTACACAAAATCAAGTTGTGGTTTACTAGTTTTAAAAGAAAACTATATTCTATTGTGTGTAAATACAAATTACACAAAGTAATTATGTTATTTAAATACGTCGCAACTATTGCTCATGAAAGATACAATCTGACGCGTTAAATAAATTCTTGATACTACTTTGCACACAAAGGTAGTAGTTACTAATGATTTCAATTTACTTGATAAAACTCAGGTTTTAAGGAATGTTTACATTACATCGATACTTAATGCGGTAACCGTAAGCTAAGGTATGATAATCCTCATTATCGGAAGGATTTAGTCTACGTCTCTTGGTGTTTACCTCTTGCTGTCGTTTACTTTGTCCTTTAGAGACAATCTTATATCCTAATTTCCGCAATAAATTATTTGGATTGAACAGTACTTTACTGTCATACTTCTGAGTTAGCAAATCATACAAATCCTGAAAATTAATTTCCTTTCGAACAAGTGTATTTAATGTTACCCCACGAACTTCCGAAACTTCTTTTACTTTCCCTGTATCAACGTTTCGAAATTTGTGATCGTAATTTATGCACCCAAGCCAATGAAGATAAACATTTCCCAACCCCTTTTAATTTAGCTAGATAATTGTCCTAAGTTGTTCCCTAAAGGTAACAAGATTGGTTCATAACGTCGTTTTATATAGATAATATTATCTGTCTCAAAATGAATTATTCTCTCAACCCCAGCAGTATCTAACATTTCAAACTATCAGAGTGTAGCCCATGAAGATATGAATGATAGTACAGCTAAATTTGTAAATGGATATGGCGAGTTCTCATTTTCCAAGTCTTTGTATGTCACCAATAATTTTTCTCCTACAGGAATTACAATTTGTATTGCCAAGTGAGGTGCCCTTACAAGTTCAAGACTTATTCCTTCATGGCGGGCATACTCCGTAATAAATGCCTGTTTTTGCTATTCTGTAGTACAATCAGAAGGAAAACCACTGGATTATTATTTAATTTTCAAAAAGCTGTCAACATAGGATTTTAATAATCCCTCCTTCATCTCCATTTCCCAAATTTCATATGTATCAAGTATAACATACCCTTTCCTTGAAGCAGCATGAAGCTCAGGGGTACAGAAGACACCTTCGATAGCACGTTCTTCTTGAGTATGATTTCAATATCCGACGAAGTCCAAAAATGAGTTTATTGTGAGAACCCATGGGTACAAGGAAGTGACTTCAGCATGTTCCAGATATTCGTTTTCATCATACTTGTACAATGCACAAAAACATTCTTTGCGCCCTCCCTTAAAAACGTTTTCCGGACTTAACGGTTGCTCAACATTATGACAACGTTTTCGAATGATTGCTTGAATTTCAGGACACGTATTAACAGCCATTCCCGTTCCCATTGCTCAACAAGCTTTACGCCACAACTATTATCAAGAAATTCTTTTCTGGCCAACGTTGCATCATACGGTACACTCTTCAAAATCAATAGGAAGATTTCAAAGTTGGGATATACAACGATGTCCATAAGAGTACTACCCATAGAATTCGAGCCCAGTACGACTCTTTTTACCATTTCCATCCAATTTAAAATGTCTGAATTGTACCTCACCACCATTTTCAGCTGTCCTGAGTGTAATTTTGCGTTCATGTTCCATATATTTAAGCCAATGGCGCGCTTTCTTTGATGATCACGATGATGGAACACTAATGGAGTAATAATTGGAATACATTCTCTTGAAAATAAGGAGGGCGAAAGCTTTCCATTGCTAACACACCAATGATGTTTGTATGAAGAAAACATTGAGTACCGTTTGTTTTCGCTTCAATGGGGTTTGAAAATCGAATGAGAATCAAAGGTAGGTTACGAAGGCCATTGAGGGAATATTATAGCCATTCATGTTTTAAATAAAACTCTTTTTACTCTTAACACATTCGTTATGCCATGCAGCAATCGATTCTGCCTCTTCAGATTATTTACTGTGAATAGAATGAAAGTCAAGTTTGGGATTCTTCCAAGCCAAGAGTTTTAGCTAGCTCAGCTAAAGGAACCTCAAAGAACAGGTACGTGTCTTTGAAAATGATATTGTTTTCGCTTAGTTGGATAACTTTATGAAGTGTAGTAATATGAGGTATCAAATTTTGATGCTCTAAGAAGCTTCGAGCACCAAATAACATTTTAAACCGAGATCTATTGTGTGAAAGCGCCACCAGTTTTGTAAACTTGGGCACTTGTTGCATTACATGATTAATGAATGCTTCCATACTATAAAATACAAAATCCCTAATACCTTCTGAATTACCACAAAGTGCACATTAATAGTTTTTATCATACATATCTTTAGATTTATGATAACGATGAGTTGCTCAAATTAAATTAGGTTGATGTTTACGTTCACCATTTTCATCTATTTCCAGCAACATTGTCTCAATATCAAATACTATATACCAAAAATCCTCTACCCGTTTTGATTTTGTTGTCTTTACAAAACACGACTGTAATTCATCTACATATCTAACACAGCTTACAAAAATGCTCACCACCATCATATTTAGACTTTTTGTTACGCATATCTAACTTGACACTATACTGCGGACAAGACTGTACATACTCGCATACAGATTTTCTTTTTTCTTTTCACTTGTGGTTATCAAAGCACGATTGATTTGGGAATGTACGATATCACTTATTATAGAATTTTACATTCATCATCGTTTTCCGTGCTGGATAATACTCTTCACTAAACCTATATAAATACTTTTATTTATGAAACCAGCTTTTGTCATACGGGGTAAGGGAATAGAATAGTAACAATAACCATCAGTTCCCAGAAACGTTTTATTCGCTCCATTACATCGTATTGGTTGTCTTCATACCGTAAAAAAAAATTCTCACTACTGATGGCTCAACATATATCTTGATATACTTTCGTATGTCTGGCATACGTGCAAATACTATAATTTGATACTCGTCTCCAAAATACTTTTGAAACTTGTCCACATCTTCAATACAGCCTCCATTCTCACTAAGAAAATCTATGCCTGCCGAGGAACATAATTTTCTAGCTTCAGATGCCCACTTCTTAGGATCACTGTTCATTTAATTTTTATTTCTAAATTCATTGTTTGCTCGTGGTTTTGGTAACACTAAGGCACGAGCAAGGCAATCAGGAAGTTCATCCACTGGAATTATGTGTTTTGGGTAATCCTCAAATGGTTAATACTTGTAATCACTGTGTCGCCCATGTCCACGAATAGGATCTGTGATGTCTTGTTTGATTACTACCTTCTCGCTTAACAAGAATCTCTCATTGGAACTTAGAACAGTTTCAATCTTTCTCAAAATATATTCTCCATTAACATGAGCTCAAAATTCAAATGGAATGAATATAGATTTTCGTAGCTCACAATATGAAACTTCTATAGTAAAAACAGCCTTTCAATCGGTATCTACATCGTGAAGTAGATGGTCCGTTGCAATGAAATAGATTCGTTACAAACTATTCCGGATCCTTAATTGATCTTGCTACAGAACGAATTGTGATTTCTCGTCCACGTAACGGAAAATTAGGATAGGTTTTAGTATGTTTACTTACAATTCAAATTGAGGTTCGGGCCCTTCACCATATATCATAACTGCATCATGCTCTTTCTTCCATTGTTCTACAATAATATTAATCACCTC
Source organism: Lepisma saccharinum (assembly GCA_022664845.1). NCBI lineage: Eukaryota > Metazoa > Arthropoda > Insecta > Zygentoma > Lepismatidae > Lepisma > Lepisma saccharinum. The sequence continues at coordinate 12,157 of JAGDQP010042085.1, read as the reverse complement.
TTCGCCACCACTTGTTCCTTTCTCCTCCATAGTACATTTATCACTATCCTCCTCTGTCATACTAAGTTCGTTTCCCTCACCGTCTAACATATTACATCCCTAATATTGCAATCACCATCTTCATCCAAAATGTATTCACCAGTTTCTTCATGGCTCCATGACTCCAAAGTAACATCGGGATACTCTTGTGTATCCACCCCAATGAATAGTGCTGCTTCTTCCGGAATTAGTCCAGTAGGATCGTTAGTTAATTCATCATAATACTCCCAAGCAAGTTGTTTGCTTTCCATAATAGTGAAAGATCCATATTCTGCAAGGTCTAAAATGTCTTGAGAATTTACACAGAGTTCTAGAACTGCTTCCTCGTCATTCCTGTAATAATACAGCAGGTAATGAAGCAAAATTTCCGGATCACTTGTACGAGGTTGAAAATGTAGCATCTTGTAGTAATATAACTGGTTCCAGCATTCAAATACCATTACAGGCTCGTCATACCTTCTTAGCTCCTGGGCAGCAAGCATGACATCAATAGGATTGTACATCTTGATGGATCGAAAACCAAAGTTTCTAATAGCAGCAAACAGCGAGATTTCGTCACATAATTGCTGAGCACAGAATAAAACTTTCTTTCCAACGTAGCAGTCAGTCGAACACAAAGTTGATAGAGCACTGGAGAAAATATTTTTTATCTTCGAAACGTATCAGTTAGCCAGTGAAAACACCAAGTTGATCAAGAGCTGGAGATAAGATTCCACAGCTAGATCTTCACACTTCAAAAACTGGGCACAAATACTGGCTTGATGGAAATACTTGCCGGATATATCATGAAAGCGCCGACGCGGACGAAAACTATCATACTAAGGTACCAAGAGGGTGTTATAAGAGGGGGTAATATAACATGCGCAGAACAGATACGCAGTAGCAAGTTTAAAGAAAATATTAGTTGGTTCACAAATTACTTATTTAGATGATCGGCTTCATAAAAATCCTCTTACGTAACAACACAGAAACCTTGTTTCGAAAACATTAAAGTACAAGCTTCATATGAAGGTCTCGTAAAACTTCCTCGGATAATCTCGTTAGCATCTGCCGACATCATCGTCTACAGAATTTCCCGTACGAATCTTGTTCTTCCATGACAACAGAACTTTAAATTTACCGGAATAATATTTCAAACAGCTGCCGCCTACTGAGCCTCCATCAAATACACTCTAGCCATATCAGCACGAAACCAGCATTTGCTAAAGTGAGATGTTAAGTATGTAGAATAAAGTGATTTCTTAAAACAAATTTCCGATTTTCTATTTTTTGTACATTCAACTTCTCTTATATCAAGAGAAATTTTCGCTGCAATAATAATTAAGCATTATGTATTTAAAGTTTCTAACAAGTAATACTCGTGAATTTTAAAAAGAAAAACACTAGTTTTGAAATTTTAACCAACTCAGAAAGAGAAAGTTTGTTTTTAGAATTTTTAAAGAAAAAAACCACTGACATTCAAAATTAAAACACTTATTTCCTAAAACAAAACACTGATTTTATTTTTCAAACACTGATTTTGCAAAGAAAAGTTAACAAAGTAAATAAGTTCTTATATTACTTCAAAATTCTTGCAACATACACATTTTTGTAATGATTCACATAAACAATTCAAAGCATATCAGATTTCTTAGTCTTAGTTTACTTCAAACACTCATCTAGTATATCGTTGAACGTGCATACAATTGAAACATTCCAACAGCTAACAATGCAACACTCCCAGTGCAACTCTGCCAGTACAACACTGTTCCTTCACCCCACAAAAGAGTAGTAGAAAATAACTACATGCTAAAGATTGACATTTGCTGTAAAGATGTAATTCCCAGAAAAACTGCCTTGCTATTACCTCTAGTAGGGAATGAATTCTAACATAATGCTGAAAAAGATGTTTTCTTTTGGATGTTCTGTTATTTTGTATATACCCTGTGCAGAAATCGAAGTATGAGAATTATATTAATTAAGGTGTGTATTGAGTTGGTAACATTGGAAGATGTAAGAAGGTTTACTTTTGAACAAGAATGGTAAATAACTTTGTAAGCAAATATAGTAATTTTACTAAAATGTATTATAGTTAGCAACACTAAAAATTGTGCGTATTGTCGCTACCTAATCGTAACTATTGTAGGTATTTTCAACTAATGTTTCGTGTGTGAGAGGGAATTGTGTTCTTGCATTGGATTGTCAGCTTTTGGAATGTTTTAGTCGTTTGCACGTTCAACGAGATACTAGATGTGAGTTTGAAGCAAACTAAGGCTTTGAAACCTGAAATGTTTTTAGCTGTTTATGTAAATCAATACAAAATTGTGTATGTTGTAAGAATTTTTAAGTAACATAAGAAGTTATTACTTTGCTTACTTTTCTTTGAAAATCAGTGTTTAAAAAATTAAATTAGTGTTTTGATTTATGAATTCAGGGTTTTAATTTTGTATGTCAGTGTTTTATGTTTTCTTTAAAAATTCTCGAACAAACTTTCTCTTGTGAGTTAAATAAAATTTCAAAATCAATGTGTTACTTTTCAAAACTCACGAGTAATACTTGTGAGATACTTTAAATACAACTTTAATATTATCGTAGGGAAAGTTTCTTTTGATATAAGAGAAGTCGAATGAACAAAATTAGAAATTTGGAAATTTGTTTTAAGAAATCACTTTATTCTACATACTTAACATTTCACTTTAGCAAATGCTGGTTTCGTGCTGATATGGCTAGAAAGTATTTGATGGAGATTCAGTTAGCGGCAGCTGTTTTAAATATTATTCCGGTAAATTTAAAGTTCTGTTGTCATGGAAGAACAAGATTCGTACGGGAAATTCTGTAGACGATGATGTCGGCAGATGCTAACGAGACTATCCGAGAAAGTTTTGCGAGACCTTCAGGTGAAGCTTGTACTTTAATGTTTTCGAAACAAGATTTCTCTTTTGTTACATAAGAGGATTGGTAACAAACCGATCATCTAAATAAGTAATTTGTGAACCAACTAATATTTCTTTCAAATTACTACCACGCATCAGTTCTACGCGGGTTATATTACCCCCTCTTAGTACCTTAGTATGATAGTTTTCGTTCGCGTCGGCGTTTTCATGATATATCCTGCAAGTATTTTCATCAAGCCAGTATTTGTGCCTAGTTTTTGAAGTGTGAAGATCTAGCTGTGGAATCTTATCTCTTGATCTCGATCAACTTGATGTTTTCACTGACTAACTGACACGTTTCGAAGATAAAAAATCTTTTCTCTAGTGCTTGGAAACTGAACTTTCTGTTTCACTTAAAATGTATTTTCCAAATCAAAAGTTAAAAGTTCTATGATATGAATATTTACGTGTCTAAACTACTTTGTTTCTCATTCTGTGCACTAGTCCCTCGCAATAAGTCTCTCGCAAATTGCAAATACTGTATCCCAAATTTGACATTGATGATATTGACAACAAATCATCTGAGGAGGCAGAAGCAATTACTTCATGGCATAAAGAATGTGTTAAGAGTAAAAAGACCTTTGGTAGAATTAATTTGCTAGAATATTGCCGGAATGATGTTCGTATCTTAATTTTTAGTCTCACTCGATTTTCAAACCTCATTGAAGCGATAACAAACGGTATTCAATGTTTTCTTCATATAAGCATCATTGCTATGTGTGCGATGGAAAGCTTTCGCTCTTTTTATTTTGAAGTTAAGATAAGATAAGATAAAACTAATTTTATGGGCGGTAACAGCACTATGGCTTACGCCCGTCCCGATACGGGGGAAGCACCTTATCTTTGTCATGTCAAAATTTAGCTGTGAATTAAAATTTAAAAAAAGATAAAAGATGAAGATGTAAAAGGTCTTAACAATCAGCCTACTGGTGTAAATGGCCAGAATAACAAGAAAGAATGTAAATGGGCCTTCACAAGATAAAACAAAAATACACTATAAAACTTAACAGCTAAGGAGCATAATCATATAAAATAAACGGAAATCATAAAACTCTCTGTAAAACAAGTAAAAATATTACCGTTTAAGTTTAGGTTTATACCTAGGTTTGCCTTTCCTTCCCCCGAGATCAAAATCCATATTAATCAGGTGGTCTTCAATCATGTCTGAAGTCAAAGATGAACTTGGTTCATCAATAGTACGTGCAGACTCTTCCTGAGCTAATTGAGCAGACAAAACGTTCGTCAGAGTCTTAATGCTTGTAGCGAGAGGCGAAGTTCGAACTAATTTCGAGAATTTATAGGGACTAAAAGTAGTCTTAACCCGTGGAGTTCTAGAGCTCTGCACAAGTGTCCCTGACTCTGCGTCGGCATATTGCGAGGAGTCTCCGATCCTTTAGGCGGCTTCGGACGGTCGTCATACACATCAGGCTCTGTTTGTGTTGATACATTAAGTGTCTGGGTACCAACCGAGACAGTTTTAGCTGCTAGTCTGGCTACAACATGTAAAAACGCACCAGAGGGAAGGGTGCTCGGAGACTATCTTAATCGACGATTAGCATCACCAGCAGATATTTTCTCCATCACCATCAGCTCTTTAATTCGTTTTTCCTCTTTAAAGACCGGACAGTCACGCGAGGAGGCCGTGTGATCACCCTTGCTGTTAACACACTGAGGTTTCATTGATGTGCAAGGATCCGCATCATGGCTACTGGTTCCGCATATTGCATATACAGCAGAGGTCGCCTTACACGACGTGCTGGTGTGTGCATAGTGCTGACATTTAAAACAGCGGAGTGGACTCGGTATATATAAGGACGGGCAGGTAAGGAATAGAAAGCTGCCTTCATGTCCCTGGGAAGATGTGGGGTGGCAACCGTCAAAATTAGCCAGCTCGTGGGTTGGAGTTCGCCACTCTTTCTTGTTTTAATTCGTCGAACATTGACGACACCTTAGCTGGCAAGTTCATTCTTAATCTCCTCTTCAGGGACATCTTGCAAATCCCAACAAGAAATTACGCCCTGAGTAAAGTTCAGTTGACGGTGTGGTTCAACTTGAACTTGAAACAAACTGACCAAGTGACTTCAATTTAAGGAGAATAGTTATTTGTTTATCTCTAGACGTCTCCAATAAGAGTGTGCCGTTGCGAAGCTTTTTAACATGTTTGAGTTCGCCGGCAACATGAGCAAGTTGTCTTTGTATAATAAAAGGGGATAATCCCTTCAAATAACCTGGATTTTCTGTCTCATTCTTAACTTTAATCACAAGATATCGCGTGATATTCGGTACGATACTTGTCTGTTCCTCTACTTAAGTTTGCTCTGCTTTGTCACTGGTTGATTCATTAGCTGTATGCGCCTTCTTGCTTACATCAGTGACTTTATCTTTATTCTGTCTCTTCTGTCTCTCTCTCTTCCTCCTTAGGCGACTTATTAGGATGTGGTGGAGCCATGATGAATGAAAGCCGTAAATGCCCACACTTCTCCGTCTTCGTTCTGAGGAGCCAACGAGACTGCCGGGTACTACCCTCATCACCCTTGTCAGCAAGCTGGAAATCGTGACGAATTCCAATAACTTGGCGACGAAATCACTTGCACTCCCGACTGATGGATACTTGGGACACCCACTCCCCCAGAGTGTTGGCGAGACCACAGGTCCGAAGAGCTCCCCAATGGCGCACTTCCCAGTTTCAACGAGCTAGACCATAAAAGAATCTGCTGCTAAGAACTAGGCGCTATCCAATGGCTCCGCCCGCATTCTACTGGGCCCAGGGGCCAGCATCAATGCAAGTACATCCTGTTACATCGTTGTACATTGCGTGGAGGCGCAAGTTGCAGCACAAGAGGAGATGAAAAGATGATCATCTGTGGATAAATAATGAGGTGAAAGTGAAACTCCTCTATGCTTGTCCTCCTTTCAAGCAGCGTAGGTGTTTAGTTGCGAGAGCTGATTGCAGCCAGCAAAAGCCAGCTGGACTATAGTCGCCAATTACCTACGCCGTTTGTAGTTGATTGCAACCAGCATAAGGCGGCTGGACAATGGGGTCGCCAATTCCCTACGCAAGTGGGAAGTAAAAATTTTCAACAGGGAAGCACTTTGGCCCTGCTGTTGGACTTCCCATAGGCAGCAAGGATGTTGGCAGCTGCCAGGGCTGATTGCAGCCAGTAGAACTGACTGGGCGATGGGAGCGCCACTTCCCGACGCCGGCTTTTTATTTTCAAGGGAACTGTATTTCAATAATTCTTCGATTAGTGTTCCATCATCGTGATCATTAAAGTAAGAAAGCTAGCTAAATAGTATATGGAACTTGAACGCAAACTTACACTAAGGACAGCTGAAAATTTTGGTGAGGTACAATTCAGACATTTTAAATTAGATGGATATGGTAAAAAGAGTCGAACTTGGTTCGACTCTATGAGTGGTACTCGCATGCACATCATTGTATTTTCCTACTTCGAAATCTTTCTATTGATGTTGAAGGGTACCTTACAGGGCCGGTATGATGCGACATTGGTTAGAAAATAATTTCTTGAAAATGGTTCTGGCGTAAAGTTTGATGAACAATGGGAATGCGAATGGGATAAGGCTGTTAAAACGTATCCTGAAATTCAAGGATTCATTCGAGAACATTGCCATAATGTTGAATAAAGTTACGTCCGAAAGACGCACTTAAGGCAGGGCGCACATAAAGTTTTCGTGCATTTTATAAGTGTGATGAAAACGAATATATGGAATAAGCGGATGTCAGCTCCTTATATCCATGGGTTATGTTTAAGAAGAAACTCCCAACGGGTCAAGTGAAAATACATAAAGGCTTCACTGGTCACGTGCTCATGCCCGATCCAAGTAAAATACATAGTTTCATATTCTGTAAAGTTTTGCCGGCTAGTGATTTTGCTATTCCACTTCTTATAATTCTAACAACAAACTGTTTTTGGTCTTTGTCTTAGTTGCATGGACGAGCTGAATACCGGATGTTGTAATCATACTCGAGATTAATGTGCTTTTAAAAATGACTTCTGTACTCCTGAGTTTCATGCTGCTTTAAGGAAAGTGTATGTTATACTTGATACGTATGAAATTTGGGAAATGGAGATAAAAGAGGGGTTATTCAAATCCTATGTTGAAAGGTCTTTGGAAATGAAACAAGACTCCAGTGGTTTTCCTTTTGATTATAATACAGAAGAGCACAAACAGGCATATATTGGAAACTATGCCCGTCATGAAGAAATAAGTCTTGAGAAAGCTTAATAGATAATAATAAAGAGCTCAGGTATACTTAAAAAAAATTAACTAGCTCTGCAGAAAATGGAGCAATATAGCAATTTGCAAGAAACAATGGTTGTAATTGGTGCTGAGGAATTCCTTGAACTTAAGGGCATATCACTTGGAAATTCAAAGTGTAATTCTTGTAGGATAAAAATTATTGGTTACATACAAAGACTTGGAAAAATGAGAACTCGCCATATCCATTTACAAATTTAGCTGTACCATCATTCATGTCTTCATGGACTAGACTTGGATTGTTTGAAATGTTATATACAGTTGGGATTAAGAGAGTAATTTATTGTGATTATTAATATACAACGACGGAACTACTTAGGAGAATTAAGTAGATAAATTAAAAGGGGTGGGAAGTGTCGATTTTCATTCGCTTCGGTGCAAAAAATTATGATTACAAAATTCGAAACATTCATATAGGGAAAGTTAAAGAAGTTTCGGAAGTTCGTGGGGTAACATTAAATACACGGGTTCGAAAAGAAATTAATTTTCAGCATTTTTATAATTTGGTAACTCACAAATATGACAGTAAAGTAATCTTCAATCCAAACAATATATTGCGGAAATCAATATATAAGATTGTCTCTAAAGGACAAAGTAAACGACACCATGAGGTAAACACCAAAAGACGTAGACTAAATCCTTCCGATAACGAGGATTACTATACTTTACCTTACAGTTACAGTATCAAGTAAAAATATAATGCAAATATTTCTAAAAACCTGAGTTTTGTCATGAAAATTGAAATCATTAACAAGTACGTTCGTGAGCAAGGTAATATAAAGAAATTATTTAGTGTATTAGATTATAATTTTCATGAACAATAGTTGCGACGTATTTAAATAACTTAATTACTTTGTGTAATTTGTATTTATACACAATAGAATGTACTTTTCTATCAAAACTTGTAAATCACTACTTGATTTTGTTAATCTCTAGTTGGCAACATTGCTGCGTAATGCTCGTAATTATTTATTTGTATTTAGCTAGTTGACAACACTCGTTTGTAATGTTCAAGTATTTAAATATTTATTGTCTTGTAATCAATTTATTTTATTAACTTCGAATTCGTCCGAAGAGAATAGCTAATTAAAGTACGAGCAATGGTCACCCATCGGGAATCAAATAAAAATTAAATTAACTACTTGCGCGTTTAAAGTTATTTAGCCATCTCATGTATTACGTTCGTAATGAGAAACAAATTGAAATTGTTTCGAAAAATATTTAATTACTAGCTTGTTCACATTGCACTTACTTAAGTGTTCGAATTGTTTAAACAATTCTTTTTATTAAAATGAGCAATGTAGCACATTGCGTATTGAAAAAAACGTCATGGTGTCCTGAATTCCGATGTCTTTTTGCAATTTTAAAACATGTTTTTGAGGAAGTGGTGTTTTGTATTCCGAATTAATTATTGCTTAAAAGTCAGGAGCAAAATCCATGAAATTTCCCCATGCTGTTGCCTAAACTTTCTTCACCTCTTTCTTATTTTCTTCTTCTTCTTATTATTATTATTAATATGTCCCCTAGTTTTACTTTGTAATGTTGACATGACTCAAACAGATGGTAGTGCCTCTTGACTAGAAATCGAACGCTCTACTAGGTCACGGTACTACAAATCTTTTATTCGCAGTGCTCCCTTCTCTTCTGCTTTGAGGGGAAACCAACCTTATATGAAATTAAAAATTTGGATTGATATACATAAAACAAACAAACATTAACTAATGTGAATCATAAGCTTTTACTACCAGGCCAGCAATCTGAAGAACTAGTTGTTACGGTGTCAAATCCAATGACTTTTCTTTCCGACCCCTGATATATAAAATAAAAAAGTTTTTTCTTATGTCTAATATTCATTTTCCTGGCTACTTTCTTTTTAAACGTAAGGAATCTACTAAGGGAAAACCAAGGAAGTACTGAAGAGCTTCACATTTAAATATTTAGCTGCTCATTAAAGGGGAAGAAGATACATCCAGCGCATGGCGGAGATACTCCTGGTACATTCCATATACATACCAAATTTGATTTCAAGTTTTTCCCGTCTCCATAGCAAGCCTTGTTCCCAATTAAAACCATTTTCTTGAATAGCTTCTTGAAAGCTTCTTATTATAGAGGATCGTGTTTTTACCAAATACTTTTTCAGCTAGTTCATTAAGATATATCCAGCACATGTCGGGGATACTCCTAATACATTGCTTAAACATTTTTAGCTTGGTTCCCAACATTTCCCCGTCTCCCTAGGTCACTCCATTCCTGATTAAAGTCATTTTCTTGAATATCATCTTGACAACTTCTTAGAGTTCCAAGGAAGAGGAGGAGATAAAACCATTACTAGTACATTACTTATACGATTCTTGTTTTGTTACAGACCTTCTCAACTCGTTTACGCTCTCCATTAGTAATTGAAAGCACTTCCTGAGAACTGTTCCTAGAAAATTTCTTAAAGATGTCTCAAGATTTTCGTCTAGTTATTAACAAGTTCAGTTTGCTAGCAAACCATGTTATGGTTGTTTAATATCCAATTACTAGTCCACTAACATGTAATAACGCTCGAAAATGTCGCGAAGATTAACAAATATTGTTTTAAACCCCTTATGAAGCTACTTCATATCTCAACTATTAGTTAAAGCACATTCTAAAGAACGATCTAAAGTTTTCAGAGTCGTAAATAATTCTTAGGATTTCCGCCTGCAAGATTCGTTTGACATTCACTTTCAAGTATTACCCTTGTCACATGCAAGTATTATCTCCATCACATTCTAAAGAATGTTCTACAATTGGGAAAAATTCGTATTTTCTACGAAAAATACTGTTGTATTCTTTCACAGTCTTACTAAACGTCTTAAAGATTAAAGTGTTTTATGAATTACCTATCATATGTACCTACTTTTTAATTAATTAATGTTTCTATGAAATTTATATATATACATCCATCTACCATTGTGGAATCCTTGACAGGCTGTATGTTTGTGGGACCCACCATTGATTATTATGTATAATTAGATGTAAAAGCGTATATTAGACTTAGAAATTATCGTTATCAACGCTATTTACTTCGATTTTAGAAAATCCAATTTTTTCCCCTCCCTATTCAAGCAATAGTCAATGTGAATCCCTTTTATTCTTTTACCATAGCGGGACCCATATACGAATTTTTCATACTATCATTATGAAACCTTTCTATGTTCAGTCGTACCAACCTTTGTGCTTCATGTCAGTACTTCGAAACATGATGGTATCAGGAAGCGATAAATGAAAAATTGAAGGGTGTAAAAGCATTTTATAACTTTACTTGCATATTATTTTTATAGTTATACCCAGCTGCCGTGGCTCAGTGGTAGAGCATTTGCTTAGGAATGGGGAGAACGCTTAGGAATGGCGTCTGGGCATTCTGACTGAGGTTTTCTCTGGTTTCCCTCGGTCACACGAGGCAAATGCTGGGATGGTACGAGAGAATTACTTGCAACATTTCTTTACATAAATATATCATTAATGGTATCGGTAATCCAATTGTGTAAAAATAAAGGAAAAATAATCAATTACCACTACTGGGAATAAAAGCAGGATCCCCGATTCTAGACGAGTGATCTACAAGTAAGTCAAAGAGGTCTTTATGTGAAGGAAACTAGCGTCTAATTCTTTCCTGTTACACAATTCCGGGAAGGCTTTCTCCATTAAAAATATTTTTGAATTAAAAGTCTCCACTTGTAGTCGATTGTCTTTACTCTCCCCTCAGCTGAAGCAAAAGGAATAGTCAAGTACACAAAATTTGGTCGTGGCTGTAGTAGGTTAATTGTAGAGCACTAGGCAGGGGGGAGATCTAGGTTCAGCATTTATAGAAGAAGAAATGTAATGTTTTGTAACAGAATTAAAACATTTCAGGTTAGTTCGTGGAAACGTACTCATCAAGACACCCCATGCAGATACATCGTTGAATTTCTCTACATCCTTTAAAAAAATGCTGTATTTCGTATTAGAGTAAGCATGCCTCTCATGCCCGCGAATTCTGCATTCAATTTCTTGATTTTTTTATTTGATACACATTCTTTCCGTTAGATTAGCTGAAATTATTTAAAGTTGGTTCTGTTAAACTGAATTAGGAGATGTAGGATAGGTTACTCTGTTCTGTTCTTACCATAATCTGTATTGCTTCCCAATTTCCTTTTATGGACTGAATAGACAATTTTGTCATAACTCAGTTACGTCCGAGAGATGGACGTCCCTCGACGTTCAGTTTTCCGGTGCAGGGATGGGGAAGGTAGAATCTAGTGCATTGAAGTACCACCCCGGTATTCATATTGTGAGTCTGATGAAAACTCTGCAACCCCCAAGTGAGGGTAGTCGGGAGCGGGCTCGAATTCGCGTGCCTCACCATTACCTATCAGAAATCCGCGACAGTCCTAGTTGCCACGGGGCTGTGTGCTGCACGCCTGTTGATGCGAAAACAGTAGGAAAAAGTTTTAAAACTTAAGAAAGCAATCTATAAAACGCAAAATGTCAATTTTTCAACCCCGACACTCTGATCACTTTCGGAACCGTGATAAAATCCTTACGTACGTAATTACCTTCTATGGAAAACTAAGCGATGATTTGCAGTTCAGAACTTTTGTAACAACGCGTAAGAATTATCTTTGCACTTAGCATTTTTCTAATGTATGAGACTCTGTTTGACCTAAACAGCATAATATTCATTTTCGTCTCCTCCAGGAAGTACTAGAAGTTACTCAAAGCTGTGCAACCTGGATTCTGTCAGACACTTTCAGTGGTTGTGTCATCCCCAAATTCTCGAGCACTCTTCCCCAACAACAACAACAACAACAAAAATCAATAAAAATAAACAAAAAAATAAACTTCAATATAAAAAATAAAGCTAGAAATCTATTGAGAACCTGCAAAACTCTACTTACACCCCCGAAACTGACATTTTT
>JAGDQP010042084.1:0-11629 GCA_022664845.1 Lepisma saccharinum | reverse complement strand
TTTATGTAAAATCGGTCTAAGTGATACGTGATTTGGTCCGTTATTATTATTTACGGACGGAATGTTGTTTGTATACTGTAAGACGGGTTTGTCTATTTTTGAATTTATTTTAAGACCTTTAGGCAACTATGACTCAGGCCGTATTGATGATGATGAAATGAATGGGTGGAATGAAGAAAGTGGGAGGAAACAGGAGTACCCCGAGAAAACGCACGCACACGGTGTTTGTCCACCACAAAGCCCACATGGCATGAGCAGGGATCGATCCGACGACCCATAGCACCAGAGGTGAGCGCTCTACCAACTGAGCGGTTTGTCTATGCATATTGATTAATTACAGAGTTAATAAGAAGATTCACTAACGAATGTGCAACAATATATTGTGAATTTTTGTAGTGAAAGAACCAAATCTTTCGATGGTAATAAAACAGTTTAAGTTATTCATCTCCGTTGTAATCTACGCTTGTCTAAAGATTATTTTAGTAAAGAGTAGTGATTTTGGATCTTTCCAACTGGAGCAGGAGTATCAGAATACTAAATTCTTTCCGCAGGTTTCTGACGAAATTGACATCATTTCAGAAAATTGAGGCAGCATTGAGACTGATACAGATGAGGACGCGAGAAGTTTTCTGTCAATTGAAGACTTGAATTGAAAAACATCCCAAGTCCACTTTTTTCGCATTTGCATTTTTTCTGTTCGTTGGTATCTATGTTCCAAAGCTATCCACTTGCATCAATATTACATAGTTATCCCACAACAGAAACCATTTTTTGACACAAAATAATTTCCGCTGAATAGGATAGCATACGAAGAGCTTGGACGGTTTTTCGTTCCTCCTGAAATATATACTACGGTGGACTTGGGATGTTTTTCAATTCAGGAAGAGAGTCTTCTAGGTGGAAATCAATATGTCTTTCCAGATCCTCAAGATAATAATGTACAATTCACTATGCAATCACTGGACCCGATAGATTGTAAGGAATTGTTAGGGCCTGAGCAGGTAATGAGTTCGATGAAGAATATACGAGGGATAATGTCATCGTGAATGTAACTGATGTTCCTTGAGACAGACAGATCAACAGTGGGAACACACATCAAACTATGTGCCTTCGATAGAAACTATAAACACATTGTATTGAGAGCTTAGAGAGTCGTTGCCGAAGGAGCGTATATATCGTAACAAGATGAAAAGACCAAATAAAAAGAGCAAGGATACTTCGAATGTAATCGGTCATTGGATTACAAAAAAGGGGACTTTCATATGTATTGGATAATCCGGATTTTCAACCTTTCAAGCAATTGGTGTTAGAGATGATAGAGGATGGTAATGAAGATTTGGTAAGAATGTACTTAAAACAAAAAACTACAGCACGCTTCGAACCCGGATTCCTTGGATTAGCTTTCCGACATGCTTCCAATACGCTAAATTGGTAACTGAAAGGCCATGGTTGGAAGTAATATTTATCTTTAAGGAGTAATGCGCATGCACGAGAATGGCTCAGCCTTGGGTGCTTATCCTGTCTCTAGTCGCAAGTAACAAATGCAGTATGTCTTGGTGATTCTTTTATAATGTTGTTCATTCGTTTTTATAACCAAATTTATGCTGTTTTATGTAAAATCTGTCCAAGTGATATGTGATTTTTTCATTATTATTATTATTTACGGACGGAATGTTGTTTCTATACTGTAAGACGGGTTTGTCTATGTATATTGATTAATTACAGAGAGTTAATTAGAACGTTTACTAATGAATATGCAACGAGTTATTGTGAATTTGTGTAGTAAAAGAACCAAATCTTTTGATGGTAATAAAACAGTTTAAGGTATTCATCTTCGTTGTAATCTACGCTTGTCTAAAGATTATTTTAACAGTGATTTTGGATCTTTACAGTGAGGAAATGAGTTTATGGATCTTCAATATGTCAAAAAACTCAATTTCGAAAAGGAAAAGATACATCATTACATCAACTAGCCGGAGATAAACTACAATGCTAAATTTAAAATACAGAATCAAATTACATTACATTTTAAAATTCAGAAAGAAGCTATAAAGAGTCAAGCTCCAATTATTTAAAATATTGGTTAAGCGCATCAGTATTCGGCTAGTTAAGGGACTTGTTAAGTTATTATTTCTAGATTTCTTTTTTAGTCCAATACTTACACTTACACTATTTACTTTCATTCTTTACTGATGAATAACATATTCAAAATCGGACAAATTCTGAGTCTGAGAACACCTTCAAATTGGCTGCCACTCCAATATGGCTGCCGTACGTAACATTACATCATTTTCAGTTCTGTGCCTTTCTACGAAGCACGTAGCGTGATGACACCTATTACAATAGTTTTAACAATAAAATTCCCTTTCAAACGAAATATAGATCTTTCATCTATCTTATAAACAACCAAAGTTATACTTCCATACATATTCAAAAGTTCTACGATAATAGTGCGTTTGTGGCATTTTCGTGCACTTATCTTGTTTCTGTGGTACTTACAGCAATTACTTTTATGAGATAAAACTTTTGCTTTGTTTTTATCTTTCCATTAAGCCATAAGTCATGTATATACTGTAATAATTAGTAAAGATACGCCTAAAAGTATATCTGTTATTAGCTATTGTGCTCAATATGGTAGTAGGAGTAATATAGATAGGTAAGGGGTTAAACCTAAAGCAAATTGCAACAGAAGTGATTTCAACCGGTTTGAGATAAGTTCAGTGTGCTGAATAACATATTCAAAATCGGACAAAATCTGAACATGGGAGCAACCTGAAATTAAGTGGCTTAAATATGGTCCAGTAAAGTGTCAGTGACAAAATGCCCAAGTAGCTGTCCAAGGTTTCTACGTAAGGTAACGAATATACCAATTTAAAAGTTACATTTAAAATAAGTATGTTTATTTTTGGGTATTTTCAATCTATGAACCAAGATTACTATACATCCTGAGTTACAGACTGAAGCAAAAATTCACAAGCACAGTGTTAAATAGGCTTGCCACGCTGTTGTTTAATACAATGTTCAACAGAAGTATACAATAATAACTAAAATACACCCAGCTACCATATGCAATTACAAGATTACAAACCGGAAAAGAATAAAGTAACAGTTCTATGTAAATAAAATTGTTAGGAATAAAACTACCTTTTACGAGTCACTAGTACATGAGTAAATCGAATCTGTTTATTCGCATTGTGTGCCACACCTAACGTTCTTTTTCTTCTGTTGTGAAATTTTGAAGTAAAATTCCAGGGGGAAAACTGCCCCTCCCTAAATGAAGAACCTTACAAATATAATAAGGAAGTAAACAACATACAAATCTACACAAACACTTTCATTATTCAAATAATATTTTTTGTGGTTCTGGTATTGTCAATCGATGTTTGAACATATCGACGATTATACTTGATGATGATGATGAATTTTGTTATTTAGCGTAGCTTTGCTACCCGACCGGATGATCTGCGACGGTGGGAATGGATGAGTGAAGATGAGAGGAATGAATAGACACACACAAATATGCATGCCTTGCCCAGGATAAGAACCTAGAACTCCTGGCGTCTCAGCGAGATACGCTAATCGCTATCCCACGAAGGCTGGCAACGATTATACTTATGAGGAAGTAAATAAGCTCAACAAGACTTATGGTCAGAAATATTCTTCAAAACGTAATTTGAAAAACAAATAAGCATTTAAAATCAACCTTATAAAACTGAAGTTTCCTTGTGGTTCCTGGAGATAACAGTGACGTTAACTCTCGAAAGCTTGGAGTAGCTAGTAGAAATTGCTTGTCTGTACCCGAAAAAATTCTAATTTTAAATCTGTCCGAATTATTCATTAAACAATGTTTTCAGGCGGAGAATCGGGACATTTCATTTTGCATTCTTACAGTATCTGTTCATTGGCCCCTCAATTTCAGGTTATTCCCATGCTCAGGTTCTGTCCGATTTTGTATATGTTATTCAGCACACTGAACTTATCTCAAACCGGATGAAATCACTTCTGTTGCAATTTGCTTTAGGTTTGACCCCTTACCTTTCTATATTACCCCTACAACCATATTCAGCACAATAGCCGATAACAGATATACTTTTAGGCGTATCTTTACTAATTATTACAGTACATACATGATTTTTGGCTTAATGGAAAGCTAAAAACAAAGCAAACGCTTTATCTCATAAAAGTAATAATTACTTTTATTATAAGTATATAACAATACAACAATTATTGTTGTAACTACCACAGAAACGAGATAAGTGCACTGAAATGCCACAAACGCACTATTTTCGTAGAATTTTTGAATATAGATGGAGGTGTGACTTTGGTTGATTATAAGATAGATGAAATATCTATAACTCGTTTTAAAGGAAATTTTATTGTTAAAACTTTTGTAATAGGTGTCATCACGCTACGTGCAACGTAGAGAGGCACAGGACTGAAAATGATGTAATGTTACGTATGGCAGCCATATTGGAATGGCCACCATTTTGAAAGTGTTCCCATGCTCAGAATTTGTCCGATTTTGAATATGTTATTCTGCACGTTGAACCTATCTAAAAATCGTTTCAATTTCTTCTGTTGCAATTTATTTCACCCTAAACCTTATTTTACGCCTACTAAGTCGTCACCAACATGTACACGCACAGAAATTTTGCTCGTGTAGACTCACCATGATAATTTTATTTTTGAACGTACATTTACTAAATTTTGCAGGACAAATATTTGAGAGCGAAAGAAGGTTTTGGAGAATTGTAGTTTATAATTTTTTACTATTTGAGTCTTACTGTTATTTTTTTTTCATAGTTTCTATTTGTGCATTGGCAGAAAATCGCAAAATAGTACTCTTACGACCTTCTGTCTTGAACGCGACGATGTCTATGAATTTTAAATTAAAATATATCTAAGCTGTTAAAAAGACTGTTAGATTATTAGGAGGAAAAGAAACATAAATTTAACATCAAAACAAGACTAGCTAAGAAACACTCTCTGGCCGACAACAGGAACGGTCGTGAATAGCCGGACATAATAATAAACTTATTAGATACCATTGCGCATCATTTATGGTATAAAGTGAAAGAAGAAAATTTGAAAAGCTGGAGGAACAATTTATACCTTAAAACTATTTTAAAACGACAGAGTTTTACCCTAAATCTTAGGAAGCTATTCTTAACTCTCCAATAAGATATCCGGCATTTTCTAACTTGTTAATCGAACCCTGAAACTTGATGCTTAGGAAAAAAATAAAATAATAAAAACATTTTTAAAAGCGTACTTTGCTTAAAAACAAAACAAAATAAAGCAATTTATACTAAAAACTAAAACATAATTTTGTTTATCCATGTCTGAAAAGACAATCACAGGGCGCGCTCTCATATACAGTAACTTTATAAATTCTTCAATTAGCGCGGCTCATGCTTTTCTTTTAGTCATGCATAAACAAAATTGTTTTTTGCTTTGTAGTACGATTGTTTTATTTTGTTTACTTAAAGAAATGTATTTTTTAAAAGTTTTTAAAAGTTTTTTTCGAGTTATTTCAGTGTCCGGATACTTTTTCTATAATCTATATATTGTAAGCTCATGTTTGTCACCCAAATTCTAAAGTGTTCTGCAACAATTCAAACACAAAATCGTTGCGGGCTAGTATTTATTTAGGATAAAGAAGTTATTATCAAAATTAAATTTGCTTTTAAAATGTGGGCGGAAATTAACTCCCTATTGAAAATTGTTTATATTTTTTTAATACTTAACCAATTTTCATGAAAAAAAAAAGCATTTTGTTCCTTATAATTGGATAATTTTTATGCATTGCTTAAAATTCCACATAAGCACCAACATTATTCACTAGTTTTTGTAAACAGCTGGGGATGTTTGCAACAGATTTCTGCAGGTACTCCTGCGGTACGTTTGCAAGAACTTGGTGAATTCACCCCTCCAATTCATCAACAGTTTTTGGTTTTGTGAGATAAACTTCCTCTTTTGCCCACCCCCAGAGGAAGAAGTCGCAGGGCGTTACGTCTGGACTCATTGCAGGCCATTCCAGGGGGCCACGACGTCCCGACCAGTGTCCTGGAAAATGGGTGTCGAGCCACCAACGGACAGGACGTGCAAAATGAGGCGGGGCCCCATCTTGCATAAAGATTATGTCATTGTAATTGTTCCACTTGGATACAATACCATGAACATAGCCTTCAAGCATAGCAAGGTACCGTTCTGCATTCATTGTGTCCCGAATTACGTATGGACCCACAACTTTCGTGGAGGTCATACCGCACCACACTGTGACTTTTGGGCGATGTTTTTTTTTCAACAACCATCCTCGGATTCTCTTCTGCCCAATAATAACAATTGTGCCGGTTAATAACCCCCCTAACATGGAACACTGCTTCATTCGGCTACAGGATATTACCGAAGAGATCGGATCAGTCTTCATACCAAATAAACATCATCTCCCCATACTCCAACCGATGATCAGAGTTTTCCGGCGATAATTCCGGGCATTAATGCGGTTTCCAAAATTCAACTCTTCCTTCAGAACAGTTCGGATTGTGTGTCGGGTTAAACCACTTTTGCGAGATGCCTGTCTTTGTGATATCTGAGGACTTCGATTGAACATTTCCTGAACCACTTGCACATTTTCCTCCGCTCTGGATGTTGGGAGGCGACCGCTCCTCCTAATATCTGCTAGAGAACCTGTGTCCATTAGCTTCCAATGGCAATTCCTCATGGTCTTTGAATCTACCGAGGCACGATGTCCTTTCACACTTCGCCACCGTCTCTGTAGTCTGTGCTTGTACCATGGACTGACATACTTCGTACCGGGATGCCAGCTGAGCCCGCTCACGCAAGGTTAGACGTTGCGCCATGGTCCACCACTGATACCCGTAATGATATAAATGAGATATCATGTAATAAAATTTCCGATTGTAAGGAACAGAATACTTTTTGTTTCATAATAATTGGTTAAGTATTAAAAAAAAGTTATAAACACTTTTCAATGGGGGTTAATTCCCGCCCTGTTCCCCAACATACGTCGTTGTGGAAAATGCCACCATTATATGACATTGAGAAATTAGTTAAATGAAGGTTGCAAGATTTAAGGACACGGGAATCGTTGTGAATTAAAGATAAGTATGTAAAAATCCCGGTATGTAATACCTCTATTGATAGTAGGTAGAACTTAAACATAAAGTTAAAGCTCCCCGAAAACTGGAGATATATTTTTATACACATTTTATTTTATTTAGCTGAATTTCAAACATATACTTCCACGTGAGATACTCAACTTTAGAGTATAAAATGTTTCTTCTAATCATCAGCCCACATCAGTTACAAAATGATTTTTTAATATGTTCTACATTACATGAAGATTATTTGAGCAAAGTATCATTTTGTAACTAGTAGCGGCTTATGGTTAAACAACACAAAATTTCCTGGAAAAGGTGCAATCTTTATAAGTAAAATTGAACGTTTACTTAAGGAAACAAAATTTTATCTCCAAAACGGTTATAGGCTTTCGGTTTAAACTGCAACATTTTCATTATACCAGGGTGAGTAATATGTTCGTAGCGTTGGGTGGCCCCGCTTACTCGATGCCGGAAAACCATGTGCAACGTGTAGAACAGGTGAAGGTGGTGGTTGCAGAAAGCGTGTCACGTGTCTGTCTGATCACAGCGCTAATGGTGTGTGGGAGGAATTACGCGTTGAATACACAGTTGGCAGGACAATGGCCGAGAAGAAACTTGTGTGTCGTGTGCTTCTGCGCCATTACTGAAAAAAAGGGTTGAATGCAGCAGCAGCAGCCAAGGATATTTGTGCCGTAGAAGGTGAAGGTAATGTCCACCAGTCCACAGCTAGAAAGTGGTTTCAACCTTTTCGGTCTGGTGACACCAGTCTCGATGACAAGCCAAAGAGTGGACGCCCTGTGATTACGGATGTCGATGCCCTCCTGAACGCTGTTGAAGGAAACCCATGAACCAGTACCCGTCAGCTGGCAGATGAGGTCCAGACATCACAAACCAGTGTCGTTCGTCATCTGCATCAACTTGGGTTTCGCTCCAGGCAACCGAGAATGCTTCCCCATGATTTGATTCCCGCTCAAGCTCAACAACGTGTGACCCTGTGTAAAGAACTGCTTCGAAACCCAACTGACCACAGGTTTTGGCGGCGGATCATCACGAATGATGAAAAGTGGATCTTTCTTCGTTATCCTGACACCGGGAAACAATGGCTTCGACCAGGTACCGAGGTGCAGCCAGTGGTTCAAAGAGGGCGGTTTCAAGAGAAGACAATGCTGTGTGTGTGATGGAATTTCGAAGGTCCGGTGCACTGGGAGCTCGTTCCAAATGGTCGTTCCGTAGATGGGACATTGTATATTGAACAGCTGCAACGGGTATACGACATTGTGTTTCCGTCGTTATCCAGCACTGGTGAACCGAAAGCGACTGCTCCTCCAATTGGACAACGCTCCATGCCACAGGTCAAGAAGAGTCCGCCAGCACATTGCGGACATGGATGGCGTGGACATTTTACCACACACTCCTACAGTCCCGACCTTGCGCCATCTGATTTTCATCTGTTTCGTTCCATGACACACTTCCTGCGGGGCAGACAATTCCATTCCGTGGATGATGTGAAAACTGGCATTACTGAGTTATTTGCTTCAAAGCCTGCAACCTGGTATCGTCAGGGGCTTGTGTCACTGGTGGAACGTTGGAGAAGGGCCATACGGTGTGATGGGATGTACTTCGCCGAATAGGCTTCTGTGGTACAGCGGGAGGCGGGTGCTACACATTATCCATGAAAACGTTACGAACACATGACTCACCCTGATATTAGTACTTTCTAAACGAAATTTGGATTTGATAGTTTAAGCCGTTCTGAAGACATCAGAATGTATTTTGAACAACACTATAAAAATTAGAATTCAGAAGTGGTCATTTCTGGACGCGCTTTCCATGATGACAGGAAGTGGTATGGACATAAGATTTGGATTATTGGAACTCTCATATGGTCTAATTATTACGTGCAAAATTTCCTTAAAATCAGTTGAGAGGCAGAAAACGGCCCTTATGCGCAGTACTCCTTTATAATAAGCAACTATGTTACTTCGGTGGTCAAATAAGATAACTATACAAACTTTGGAATCTACAATTAACTACCTTGGTCATATTTGAATGGACTGACATAGGTAAGGCAGTTACAGGAAGAATAAGAAACTTGTTTTGCAAACACATCAACAGTCTATCTGCAACACCAGGTTGTCAAATTGGCCACGTTTTTAATCAAACATAAAATAAACATTTTAAACAATTCAAATAATAATAATAAATACTTATAATGCAGCACCTTGTTCTTATGGCGAAGGCCACCAAATACAGATCAGCAGTTGAGTACAGAAAGTCCATTTTCAATAATTAATAAATTCTTGGGATCAGAGAAGGCATAATTGGCAGTCGAATATGTGAAAGCCATTTAATTATTCAAATGATCAATTGCAAATGTTGGACAGAGATATATGAAATAATAAAAAATAATGAAGTACCTATAAATAAGCTGTCTTCTTCAAAGAAGTATGCTTGGTTGAAAGCATCAACTTCAACCACTCCAGCGGAATAAACTTTAAGTCATTTGCGCAAACTTCTAAAGACTCTTACTTAACAAAATATTTTCATTTAAAACTCATTTCATTGTGTCTTTTGAATTAATACTTTTCTTGTATAACATGATTATTACATTTTGATGTTTCTAACAGAAATTGCAGAAAAAAACTGCTGTTTGTTTTATTTAAACACTGTATTCATAAAATAAAGGGAAAATTGTGGAATATATAGTTGTTTTGGCGTTTAATAAAATATGTGTGGGTAACGGTTGATTTACTGTAATTTAAAGAGTTTTGGATAATAATTTAAAAAATAGTGTTAATTTATCAGTTGAAGTTGAGAAATCAAGGGGAGGAAGCACACCGGGTCCCAATCTTTTTCGCTTGATTCTTGTAGTACCGGTATGTGACAAGACAAACACGATGGTACCAAAATTTTGGAAATTGCACAAAGGAAACTTGGGTAATTTTGCAGTTCAAGGGGACAAATCGAGGGGAGGAAGCACACCGGACCCCAATTTTTTTTCACTTGATTCTTGTAGTATGTGACGAGACAAACACGATAGTACCAAAATTTTGGAAATTGCATCGGGGGAACATGGGTATATTTTGCAGTTGAAGTTGAAAAACAAAAAATCGTATTATAAAAAGATGTGTATAAAAATTACCTCTAGCTTTCGGACAGCTTTAGCTTGATATTTAAAAAACTTAGGTAAACTTTATTTTTATATGGGCCAGTCTAGTAACTTTGGACTTCAGCCTGTCACACAGTGAAAAATAGCTGTGTTAATTCAACACAATGTGGTGTCCCAGCGTGACTACTACTTTTGTGTGTTAAATCAACACAACTTATGGTGTTGATTTCGGTACTGGGAGAAAAAAAAGTTACGGCTGCAGCTATATTTGAACATGGGTTGCTCAGTTAGTAGTCGAGTGCCTTACTGACTTGGCTACATCGTCAGATGGAAAGAGCACTACATTGAAACAATAAAGAGTTTTAAAAAATGTTGCTGAGCCCCAAACACAAACAAAGTTAGTCTCACGACTTAGACCATGATTTAATCACTTTTCCATCGGTCAATTAGGGATCACAATCCCCATTTATTGAGAATATGTTCAATTTCTATGAAAGCTAGCACAGTATTTGACATGTTATGATAAGAAAGCAGTAATGCTGCTCAAGTGTTTGGCTGTCGCCATCTTACTGGTTTTAATAGAAATAGAATATTCTCATTGAAATGGGAAATCTGGTTGTCAATTGACAAATAGGAAGTGTTTACACCGTGGGACAAGTTGTGCAAGTGAATTAGTTTGTTTTGGGGTTTCAGCAACACATATTGGATCCCAGACACTGTTTAAATCTATAGTGTAGTCGTTTAATTCAAATGTTGTTCACTAAATATCGTTTGCACCTAGTGCCTTTTCTGTCTAACGATTTAGTCAAGTCGGTAAGACGCTCGCCTTCTAACTGAGCAACCCATCTTCTAATCTAGCTGCAACCGTAGCTTTGTTTTCACAGTACCGAAATCAACACCGTGTGCTGTGTTGATTTAACACACAAAAGTGGTAGTCACGCTGGGACACCTCATTGTGTTGAATGAACACAGCTATCTTTTGCAGTGCATGATTCCCCTTTAGCTGTTAAAAATCCACACCCATGTCCCTGCCGGGACTCGAACCCGAGACCTTCGAGCCGATGGCCTACCGTCGCAGACCGCTAGGCCACCCGGCCGGCGCTTGATATTTAAGTTCTACCAGCTATCGAAAGTGACATTATATAGTAGGGATGGCCATTTCCGGAAAATTTTCCTTTTCCGCTTTTCCGGAAATTTTTAGTTCATGGTTTTCCGGAAGCGGAAAATTTCGGTTTTTATCATTTTGCAAATAATTTTCGCTTTTCAGGAAAATATAACTCAAGAGAAATCCTTTTCTATCTTTAGATGGAGAGTAAGATTTCTGTCTGTGTATATGGATAATTACCGGCTTGATCTTTCAGAACATTTATTAGCATATTTTAGTACTGAGTTGTTT
>JAGDQP010042083.1:6323-16665 GCA_022664845.1 Lepisma saccharinum | reverse complement strand
CCCTGCCTAAAAAGTTTAATTCGCACACTGGCTATAGATGTTAATAAACTCAACATTTCTTATTAGATTTTAAACAAATGTCACAAAGGTAGATCCTGGGCCTAAGTCAAGGTACCATCCCAGTATTCGCCTGATGTGGATTAAAATGGGAGGATTTGGTGTACGAACAAATATCTTTTCCCGCACATTCCTACTGATTAGCAATTTTCCTTTCTCTTCTCTGTGTGTGAACAAACGCAGTACCTACTTCAAAAGAGGTAATTTCGGAAAGGAAGTTTCAGCAGTGAACTCTGAAACATCTACCAGCTAGTATGGAACGCTCATTTGCGCGGCAGCACGGAATTCCCTACTTCTCCCCGCTTCACTGATCTGTGGAACGGCTCTGAACTCAAGGCAGCGAGCGAGCTTTCTTTGTCATGGCCTCGAGTACAACGGCCGATTTCATTGCGTTTACTACGTTATTTCCTTCCATGCGGTGAAAGAAACTTTTGTTAATCAAACGAAACTGTACCACAACAGATCTGATGCTCTGCAGATATTTTGGTCGTTTCTGAGTTCCTTCTCTGAGTTTTATGCAAGCAAATTGACGTTTTTTTTTTTAAACTGCTTGTGTTTCTTTTCCGTCTGCAGGTACTTACAGTACAGTGCTGTTTCATTCATAAGTGTGTGGTCTCGTGACAACGAAAGCTAAATTTACATTGTGAACCATCGAATGGCTGTTAAGTTAGTTTGAGTCTCAAATATTGGATGGTTGAACCAAACGACGGAAGTGTGGTTGAACGAGGTGTGGCCTTTTTCCGCGTGTTGGCTGTTTGAGAGGAGGGGGATGTTGCGACATTCAGGAAATGAGGCAGTCTAACTTTCAGGGGCGCCAAAAGTGATCATTGAGGTGCTGTAGAAACGTTCAGCCAGCAGCATAGGCATGGAGTCAATATGGCGGAGAGCAGGCGAAAAGTGCGAATTGAGGAGCGTTTGAAGATAAAAATAGGTAGGTTCCTAACACTTTTTATTTTTGAAATGTTGATAAAGGAAGAGTAGAAAGTTCAAAGATCATACATGGTTCTTGTCATGTATGATACCCAACTCACTTTGCTGCCAATGTTATTGTCAATTTGTCAACAGTTTAAAACAGGTGGTGCTGAAGCATGAAGTTAACTAGTGAATGAATATACAGCTGGGTGCAAATACGACATTTCGCCGTAGTTGTGATCTAAATATACACATTTTCAGTTACGTATTAAATATTTGCGTCGAAAAATGAATGAGAGAATTCATTGTACTGTTAAAACAAGTAGCAGTAAGTTCAACTGCTTTCTTGAGCCTTTGTCATTCATAAATCCGTGATCAAGATTCGATGCTGTATTGATTTACTACGTTCATTCATTCCTTGTGCAAAGTCAATATTGCTGATCGAATTGACAAGTGAACAGCTGATGTAACGTTCTCGATTGCTTGAGATCTGAGATACGCTTTTCATTGCAGAAATAAATTCTTTGTTAAAATTAAAAATAAAAGCTTGTGTTTGCAGAACCAAGTCCCTAAATTACATAACTAGGCCAATGTGTATCTTCGACCTCTTTCTTTTTTCCGTGCGAATTCAATTGAATTCACATAAAAGTGTTAGGTATTTCGTAAATTGTGTTATAAACTTACGTAATTATAGTATTCATAAGGAGTTTTTATGTTGAAATAGTGACGGAACTTTTAAAACATAATCTTTTACTCGTGTTAGGTACAATCAAATTAAAAATTATTTCCATTTTATGAATAGTCAAGGCTTCGTTAAATGTTACTTTTCGTAGTTAATGATAATTGTAAAC
The DNA here is from genome assembly GCA_022664845.1 of Lepisma saccharinum. Lineage (NCBI taxonomy): Eukaryota > Metazoa > Arthropoda > Insecta > Zygentoma > Lepismatidae > Lepisma > Lepisma saccharinum. The sequence continues at coordinate 14,845 of JAGDQP010042083.1, read as the reverse complement.
TTTAGTCTCACAATTCTGCGTATTCATCAATGACTCAACTCGTTAGGAATAACGTCATAAGAGTTACACTCGTTTGTAATGGTGGTAACGTAAGCGGCAAGATTGAAGTATTCAGTTCCCTTCTTGTGTATATTTACGTTCTCGATCAAACCAAGATTACGGGTAGGGGTATCATTTGGATGCTAGCGTAATTTAATTAATTACTTTAGGTAATTTACTTTTAATTAATTAATTTATGTACTCGGCGTTGTTTCATACGAAATTGTTTACAGAGGAAATGGGGATGTGGTATTGTGATATACTGATATTAATGTACGGAACTAGCAACGAACTGTGGGCAAACCATGTGGGAAGGGAGACTACTCGCCAGTACCAGAACGGTGTCGATTCCTGTATTTACTTCATTACGATAGATGGGTTAGGTTAGCGTTATTTAATCACCCGAACCTCTCCCCTCAAACTATATTTGTCGGGACAGGCGTAAGCCATAGTGCTGTTATCACCCATACAACTCATTATATCTTTCTATATTTACAAATGCTTCCAATTTTTCCTTAAAATATGGGAAGTGTAACTCGTATTTGCTTAATTGTAGTTGAGGGTTAGCAGGAACCTTCATTGGGGCCAATCACATTATGGCCGTTACTTTTTTTTAATTATTTTATTTTTTAGTGGGAGGGTCAGATTCGATAAATGCTGCTGTTCATTTACTGAGGTTAGGTCAGTGATGCCCAACCTTGTCTTGTCCATGGGCCACAGTAATATTTAGCACGATCTTCGCAGGCCAGAGCACCCTCTGACACAAATAGCATACAAATCGTACGCGTCGTGTAATGGCAGCTTTTAAGGGCTAATATCATAAACGTAAGAAAATCCTTCACACATACAGATAATTAATGTTTGTAAAAATAGCAAGAGGTCAAAATCAAAGAATTAAAATAGTTTTTTTTGGTACTTATATTTTTAAATATAATTTTGTGTTATTAGTATGTGTTGCATTCTGTGTTTTCTCAGTTGAGAAAAGTTAATTTCAGTATAGATTAAGAAGGAGAAATAAAACCTTCCGAAATGTTTGTGGTAAACAAATGCAATATATGTGGTGGGCCGTAGGTTGGGCATCACTGGGTTAGGTTATGTTGGATTGCACCAAGTATGGAAAAGCCAACAGTACAAGGGCCATAAAGTGCTTACAGTGACGTAGCTCCGAATATTTTGATTCACTTTATTATTATTATTTTTTCAGTTTTTTACTTCAGATACGGTAAGAGTAGTTTGATATTTGATCCGAGACTGGAATTGTTCCATAGTTTTTTTTTTTTATATTTCAGTAAAACGGGGTGACTTTAGTTTTGAACTTCCTATTAAATATATATATATATATACATAATTCAGTTAATAACTTGCAAATACTATCCCAATACAGCCTATAAAACTTTTTTTTGGTGGAGTGAAGAACGGAATGCGTGTACAAATAATGTAGTTTTATAGGCTGTATTGGGATAGTATTTGCAAGTTATTAACTGAATTATGTATATATATATATATTTAATAGGAAATGTACATTTAATAAAATGTTGATGTACCGATACTTTTGGACCCATTTCCTATATATTATAAGACTTTTTCAAAATAATGAATTGATCAACTTTGTAATAATATATATTGGATATAAGGCCAAAATTTCACATACAAAAATATAAAGCAGAATTTCATATTACGTTAGAAACAGAAAATATATATTATCAAATTGAGTACCGAATTGTCCTTTGTACTCCTGGGCACTTTGGGAGATAAAGTTGGCTGAGCGTGGGACTGACCAGTGACCACCCACTTCACCTTATGCCATAGGTCGAGAGTATGTGGAGTCCCCCATGCGCCGTTCCCGGCGCGTGCGCATTGTACAGGGAACACCGTTACCTTTTCTAATATGTAAGTAAAGACTAAAGGGAAAATACTGACAAAGTGAGCGTAGAGTGGTTCACTTGCAACGCATTTTGTTCCTAATCGAAACCTCTTGACTCGTTTGAGATCCGAAATTCGAATCCCGGGTGTGCCTTCCTGGCTGAAGTTATCTTTGGCTTTCCTTCAGTTACTACTACTTCTTTGTAACATGAGCTACTGTTTTGGCATGGACGGACTAAAAATATCATTTGAGTAGTGCAAATGAAAGGCGTACAGATGCATAAAGAAATCGATATTTCATTTATTTATTTATTTATTTTATTTATTATTAAGTTTCAGATACAGCCTGAGTTGCCATTTTACACAGAAACAAAAATTTAGACGAATTTTAAGTCTAAAGAGACCCATGAAAGATGAGTATCACTATTGTTAACATTAAGCAAATTAAAAATAATTCGGAAAATGTATCGATAAGTATCGGTGTCCATTTACCGATATCGATACTCCAAAAAGTGGCCGATATCACCTATACCGATATATCGGTACATCCCTAGTATCCAATCACACCATCTACCGGGTGTCGTGGTATACACATTATATTCCAGTGAATGTATATAATTTTATTGCACAACTGGGATGTCTTTATACAAAATTTCATATTTTTAAAGCAGAAATGTTGATTATATTGAACGCCAGTACTGAACAGAATTGCAAATGTAGTAGTGGGTATGTACTGGGAAGAGAATTGCACATGTACGTGCGTTCGTGTGCTCAGGGATTTAGCTCCAAGTGGTTATCGCATACAAAAAAGGCATTGGGAAAACTGTTCCTTTTACCTTTTGACCACCTACATCCGTAATACAGAATACGTGCATAAAAAGATACAAAAAGAAAAAACGTGTCGTCTTCATGCTACGCGGCACAAAACACCATGCATAAAAGGGGTCTTACGAGTAGGGCATAGAATTCTACACCAAAACCAAATACAACGGCTGACAAAGTGTGATTTTTGTAGCATAGGGGGGAATCCTAAAATTGGATTTCTTAAATAGGGCTAAATCCCAGCTCCGTCTAATTGCCAAAAGCTAGATTTTAGTACAAGTTCCGGTGGTAAGCTCAGGAGTTAAGGAATGTAGTAACGGTTATTTTGCGAGGTGTAGATAAATCTTGTTAACATGTTATCGAGTACATGCGATTGACAGCTTGATTTGTGAAATACGTTCATATTCTGTATACTTTCTTAATGAATATTTGTCGTATGGAACCCTGTTGTAGGCCTACGTTTGAATATAACATACAGAATTTTATGTGTGGAATAATTCGGTATAGTATTTTCATACTAATGGTATAAATTAAACAGAAATACACAAATTAAAAGTGCAGAAAATGAAACAGACCCCAAGGAAGTATCTATGACGTTTTCTTGTGGTCTTTAAGAAATTAATATACCTAGGTTTCGATCGACCTTGAAAAGCAAGGGAACATTTTAATGTGGGCTTTTGTGTTTATCTGAAGATTTTTTTTATAGTTTTTTTTCTTTCATTATGGGAGAGCAGGCATCTATTACAAAGACGTGAAGCTGCTGAAGCCAAGCGTCAGGGTGTTTACCAACCTGGTATACTCAGGGAATTTTATAAAATCCGGAATCCTCAGGAAAATCTATAATTTATGAGGTGGACCTGTCTACAGTTGGGAAGAGCACTGCCCCGGTAATCCGGAGGTCGTGGGTTCGATTCCCACTGCTTATCATATTTTTTCAATGGGTTAAAATCATCTCTTTTTAAAGGTTTTTTTTTTTTCACTTGTGAAACACCAATAATGTACTAGATGCTTGGACTGCTTGGTACTGGGGTTTAAAAAAATGACATTGCGTATTATTTACATGTTTCACGATACTAAAAACTCAGGGGATTTGGGGAAAACTTTGGGAATTTCAAGTCACAAAATTAGTAGACACGTTTAAATTTCCACTCTAAAAAAAGTGACGGTTTTATAACACTAGATATCGTATGAAATTACAATTATAATACTTATGTTCATGAGGGAGGGCGTGTTAGACCTTCAGTTCTTTCGTGATGAAAATAATAACATTAGGTTAATGTTTCGACTTGTACAGAATGTGTCTTCAGATGATACGAAGTGAGAAAGAAGGAAGGAATATGTACAGAAAAAATATATTGTTTTTTTTTACATATGACTGTGTTGGCGTTGTAGGTATACTTGCACTAACAAACTTCTTCGGTATATGTGTGTGTGCGGAATTTTCTTATAAAACTATCCATATCACAACACACGGATAGCTATTTCGAGAAACAAAGAAGCATCTGGTGAATTTCTCCAAACCTTTATTAAGAATGTAATGAATCGATAATTAAATAATTCAAAAGTTTTTAACGTTTCGTTTCATTCTTAGCAAGGGTTGGTGATTTTGAGAAGTAAAATTTTTTGGAAAGTGAGCCAGAACCTAACCAATCCAGTACATGTTTAAATATAGTACTATCTTTCTTGCACTGATGTAATTTATATATTAACATAATTAAAAATTCTGATAATTGACCCAGCATCCTTTGATATTTTTTCATTAAGATAATTCCCCATGGTGAAATGAAGAGGGGGGGGGGGGGGGCAGCCTACGTGCGTCATAATCCAGAAAAAAAAATAGATTTAATTCAGAAATCCTTGCGTATAACACAGTGAAACAAACCTTTGAGCTCAAATAAGTCGTGACTAACCTGTATCTTTCCCCATTTCACACCTAGACAAGAAGCCTCGCTTTATCCTCAATCAAATGAAGCCAATAACTTGATTACGCCAGAAAATTGACTTACCTATTTTTTTTTATTTTTTTTTCTGACTCTTCAATTGTGGATTATTGTTAGATTTTGTCTATTACATTAGAAAGAAGCTTCAGAAGAGTTATAATCAGCATGTCACGGGAATCTAAGGAATCTTGTAGATTATTCCGAAGTTGTCAATTTGGACGATTTATTATCAACAGGGTTAGGATTTTTAGGGACAGTTTTTAAAGGGGAAAAAGTGCTAAATTAATACCAAAAATGGGGCAAAGAATTCTGGTATATTTATTTGAAAATTACAGAATGCGTTATTAATATAAATTTTATATGTACAAAGATAATTGTATCAGTAGGATCCAGGCCAGTATTATTCTTCAGAGGAAGGCAGGTGGGGTAGGGTGGGGGGATAAGCAGTTGTACCTCACAATATTAAACATCAGTTTTTAAAAGTAAGTATATTTCTACCTGGAGATACGACGTTGAATTTATTGATGTTTGGAAAACCTCAGTCAGAATTCGCGGCCGCTGAGATTGCCCTCAGAACCTTTAGTTTGCTAACTCACCTAATAGAGTGGAATTCTCGTTGTGTAAAAGCTGCACACACACACACACATCGATGTTACATTCCTGTGAACTTTGGGTCTTCGAAGAACACTGTTCAAAGGCATTTCGTTATATAGAGGCTGTCGGGATTGTTTGAAGGGTCTTGTGTTCTTTTGATCCTTCAAGCTGGAAATATGTTGTTTTGTATGTGGTCTGGCTTTTGTTTTACATTTAACGTTATTCCTTGAATCGCAAACAGTGCATCGCATAATAAACCAGTTCGATCAGTTTCGATGAAATCCTGCTTGAATTCTTGAGTCTGGACGAAAAATCGGGATTTGGACACGGTCGGCATGACGAAATCTTGCATTAAACTGGTTAAGAAAGGAATTTACATTCACTAACAAGAGACAACTGATTCCAGTGAAATTAGTTGTGAAAAAAGAAAATGGAATGAACATACATTATAGACTCCCCACACGATCGATATCTGTGTACTCGGCTCACGGCGGACGTTAAATTCTTTACAACCAGTTATTTTACAAATATATCACATAGATCCAACTTACTTTTATTTAACAAGTGTCAGCGAGTGGGATTCTTCATTGTTACTACAGGTGTACTTTGCCTTCAATCCCGTGTTCACCATGATGATTGATACGTAATACAAATTTTAATCCATATTGAAATTTAAAAGTAAATTAAATATATTTTGGGGAAAATATTAAGAAGTAGCAGTAAATGGGGATTGTGGGTAGAGTGGAGCTAAAAAAAAGGGGTGGAAGTGTTGGAAAATTTCCTCCATTTTCAACTGAAGGCAACATTTCACAGACCGGTATGTTTCAGAGACCGCTAATTAATTTAACATACAAGAAAAAGGTGCGCACCCAGAAATCCTAACCCTGTATCAGCATTGAATTTCGATGATGTGCCCGTTAAATGTCATATATCATTGGGTTTCATTTTGTCACAAGAAATGGAAAAATCACTGGATGATAATTCGTCTAGGAAATCTACAAGACGCATCTGGTCCGTTGGTCATTTGGTTGGTCGTTATACAGCTATGATGGACAAAAGTTATGACGCACGTCTAGAGCTTACTTTCCTCGTTTCAGAAATAAATATATTGCAACATCATATATATATTCGTTGACTTGCAGATATGTGCATGACGTACTTGTATGGCATATGCATCTTTAGAAAATAGGTTTTAGTTTGATATTGATAGGAATGAGTTACTAGTTACTTGAGTGTCATCAGTATGCCTTTGTTTTGTTTTTGAAATTCCTGTTAGTGAGAATTTGTACTAAATTTATGATCATTCTCAGAATTTGGCAAGGGGGTCCACCCTATAGTATTGCATTAAGAACGGCCATGATCAAGAATGTCGATGAGACTAAATAGCATTCCTTATGTAGTTAGTGACATAAACATTTCTAACGTAAACTAACCTAAAATCACTAATGCATAGGGTGGAGCAGTTTCCTACACCCTTCCCTTTTGTAAAGTGGGCTCTGAACCACTCAGTTCAATGGACCTCGGCGGGAATTGAACCCGTGAATACGTGCACGGAAAGCGAGCGTGCGCTAATCTCTCGAATGTTCTTTTGATCCTTGATTTAAATTCTTGTTGGAATATTTAAATCCTTACACTGACCGTAAGGGTCACCTACTGTATGAGTAAGAGAGTCGCAGTTTGTAAATTTCGTGGTTGAAAGCAGGTAGGTGGGATCCTACAATGCCTTAGATGGGGGGGGGGGGCCTAGCCGAAGTCTGTCTGGGTGTGAAATTACGTAAAATGCATATAATTTCATCAAATCAATGATATTAATTTTACAAAATAAATCTTATTTCGCGCGGAGGGGGGGGAGGGGGTTTCGGACCCCCTCTGCGCACATGCCTGGTTGAAAAATAGGATCTTGTTCCCTTTGTTTAAGGCGCTGTGAATTATATTTGGATACAGGCCTTGTACTTTCCGTACTGTCTCACTTGTTATTTTGTTTGTTGACTTTTGTCATGTTTTGAAGACAGAAACTCAACGTGATTATAGCCGACCTGGTAATCGTGTGGGTTGAGGCAGCTACTCGAAGATCCCGGGGTGCGAATTCCGGCTGGGGCGTGGTTTGTTTGTGAATTTTAGAAACTTAACGGCTAATAGACGCGAGACGGACCAAAGTCATTACTGAAGTGGCCACAATTTACCAAATGTTAGCAGATGTGATTATTTTCATCACGAAAGACTTGGAACTCTAACACTTAAGTACCCAAAAGATATATTAATGCTAGACTACAATTCTTTAAACTACATTTTAAAATTTTAAATTGCAGAACGTGCTATTAATGATGGGACGGTTACTTTAAGGAATACCACCAATTTTGCACCACTACCTTAAATATAGTGCCTTTATACCGAGCGACCGTAGCTCAGTAAGGTCCTGGGTTCGATACCAGCAAGTGACCGTCCTGACGAATTTTTCTTGATTCACACCAGGCAAATGTCGGGCTGGTACCTACAACTTAGATGCTGGCTGACTCCTTTCCAAATCTTTTCCCTACCGTATCTCAGCCTAAGCCATAGATGCTTAAAGGCTACAAATAAAGTCAATCGGGGAATTTTTCAGACTTAATATCTCTTGAAGTAAAGTTACGTCACGTATACGCGGGGGGTGCGAGGTGCGGATGATGCAACTGTAACGCTTATGTTCCGAAGCATCAATGACCTGTACAGTTAGTATTCATGCGATTTTCGTTTCCTGTGGAACTCACAAGTATAGAGGTCATGGAAGATTTGGAAGGTCTCACTTCAAGTCTGTAAAATGTTAATTTGAAAAGTTGACTTTTCTTAAAGCAAGATTTTTTTTAAAAATTCCCTTTTAATTTTGTTGCATCGGTCCGTATCGCAGGCTAGCGCCTCAATTGAAGAGACTAGACAGACACTTGACTCGAAATCAGTGACCTCGATCTATCTTCTGGTTTTTAGATTGGTGGCGCCACCATGTAGATTGTAGAATAACTTCTGTCGGTAAAACGAGGGCTGTCGAATCGGCAAAAATATTCCGACTCCTACTGAATGGAAATTTTAATATAATTCGTTAAAAATTATAATTTCCCGTAGGAAGGTGCCATTATCATTGAGTATTAAGAGGAAGTGGCACCTTGGGTTCTGAGTTAAGGATAATGTAAAGCAACGATCTCCAACAGAAGATGGCAGCACTATCTCCGTATATGTCAAATGTATTTTTATCGTTGCACGGAATTTCAATGCTGCTTTTACAAATTCAAG
>JAGDQP010042082.1:0-16667 GCA_022664845.1 Lepisma saccharinum | reverse complement strand
AATGCTGCCTTCACGTCCCTGGGGAGCTGTGGCATGGCAAACGTCAAAATTAACGAGCTAGTGGATTGCAGTTCTCCACTCTTTCTAGTTTTAATGCGTCTAACGTTCACGACACCTTGGCTGGCAAGTCCCAACAAGATATTACACCCTGACTATAATTGAGTTGACGATGCGGTTCAACTTGAACCTCGAATTGGATTAGGGTCTTCATTCTTAAGAGATTAGTTGACTGCTTGTTAGTTGACGTCTCAACGAGCAAGGTGCCGTTTCGAAGCTTTTTAACATGTTTAAGTTCGCCGGCGACATGATTCAGTTGTTTTTGTATGATGAAAGGGGATAACCAATTCAAACCACCTGGATTCTCTGCTTCATTCTATACTTTAATAACAAGATATCGTGTGATAGTCGGTACGATACTTGTCTGTTCCTCTACTTCTATTTTTTCTGCTGTGTCACTGGTTGTTTCGGTAACTATATGCGCCTTCTTTCTATTATCTTCAGTGACTTTCTATTCATTCTGTCTCTTTGTCTTCTTCTTCTCCTTTTCTGTGCGCGAAGGCGACTTGTTAGGATGTGGTGGAGCCACGATGAATATTAGCCGTAAATGTCCACACTTCTCCGTCTTTGTTCTGAGGAGCCAACGAGGCTGCCGGGTACTACCCTCATCACCCTTATCAGCAAGCTGGAAATCAAGGCGAAGTCCAATGACTTGGCGTCTAAATCACTTGTACTCCCGACTGATGGATACTTGGGACACCCACTCCCCCGATTGTTGGCGAGACTAAAGGTCCGAAGAGCTCCCCAATGGCGCACTTCCCAGTCTCAACGAGCTAGACCATCCAAGAATCTGCTGCTAAGAACTAGGCGCTATTTAATGGTTCCGCCCCCTTTCCTCAGGTCCCAGGGGCCAGCGTCAATGAAAGTACATCCTGTCACATCCTTGAGCATTGCGTGGAGGTGCAATTCGCAGCACAAGAGGAGATGAAATAATGAGTCATCTGTGGATCAAAAATGGGGTGAATGTAAATGAAATCCTCTCGGCTTGTCCTCCTTTCAAGCAGCGTAGATGTTTAGCTGCGAGGGCTGATTGCAGCCAGCAGAAGCCAGCTGGACGATGGGGTCGCCAATTCCCTACGCCGTTGTTGGCTGATTGCAACCAGCATAAGCCGGCCGGACGATGGGGTCACCAATTCCCTACGCCGCCTATAGATCTCGAGCGGTGGTTCAGCGACATCAACGCAAAGGTTGATCACAGGACTTGTGGGATACGCGGCAGTGGAGAGCCGAATTCCAGCATGATGGACACTATCGAGCGTAGCAACAACAATTAAGCTTAGATAGAATGAGTGCATGATAAAGGTGCAACAAAGTTGTACGATCAGTAACCCAAGTGGGATGACTTAAACCACTTAACAAATTCAGAGCTCTGCTACAGGAAATTTTAATTTGGCGAAGGTGACTACGCCAATGTAACTTACTATCCATGATCACACCAAGGTATCGTACCTCCTCGAAGAACTGGAGTTATCTGTCTACAAGAAAAGGGTCCGGATATACAAAACAATTTCGTTTACGGCCAAAGTGTACACAGACTGTGTTCGTTGGTAAAAAATGAAAGCCAGTTTGGTGTGACCAGTCGAAAAGACGGTTAAGCGTCAGCTGGATCTGGCGTGCTGCGAGGTTTATTTTGGCAGATTTACAGACAATCGTCATTTCGTCATCTTATAAAAGACCTTGCACAGGATGGCGAATACAAGCCATAACACTATTCACTGCAATAGCGAACAGTGTTACGCTCAGTGCAATCCCTCGAGTTTCGCCGTATTCCTGTAAATAGCGCTCTGAGAAACGATCACTAACACGGACATGAAGCTTGCGTAGTATACCAAATCTCCAGGTGGTATCATAGTGTGATCGATTCTAATTTTAATTTATTGATTATTTTGTATAAATTTATTTTATTTAATTTTGCATTGTAATTTTCTTAAAATAATTCTCAATCCTTAAAAATATTTAATCTTTTTGTAAATTCTGAGGAGCAATAAAGATGGCGGGCAGAGATTTTGAACGCCATCTCTTTTAGCATTGAGTATATGGGAAAACTCACACATATACGTATATTATGACGTAGATGAATCGTTCCACTTTCCTTTAAGCGGCCATCTTTGGTATGGACAGGAAATCATTCGATTATTACGTGCAAGCATCAATATCATGAACAATAAGGAATAACAGTGCAATGAGCTACTGTAACCTCAATAATTTCATCTTGGAAACCATATAAAATAGCCCCGTAGTTGTAAGAAGCTCGAAATACACCACGGCACCAGTGGAGAGGTCTCTAGAAGGAAGCTCTGCATTTTTTTATCCAATAGAAGCAACATTACTTTTTTTAGGAAAGCTCTCTTTTTTATATACAACTTTAAGAAGTCATTAGAAGAACACATGTTACAACTGTAATTCTAAGGTATGTTTCTTCGATTCTATATACTTGTGGTTGAATAAGACCCTTTTGCCTGAACTACGTACATGCTCTGTTATCCAAGTTAGAATTTCTTTCACGAATTGAATTCATTGTGTGTCTGTATCGTAAACTCGTGTTATAGGATTGCGTGTTGAGAATTTGCGTCCTTTTTAAGGAAAATGTAAAAATCTTGTAGCTTTTCATTCCTAAAATTAGAACTTAAACCATTCTAAAAGAAAACGTTATTTTAACTTCATTTTTACTTAATTCTCGTTGAACGTCCCTCTCGTAAGCGCTCATCCCTTTTATCTGAGGTACGCTTATTTTACGTTACTTAGCCCCCAAATAGCCAAAACCAAATCTACAGAAATTACGCTCCCATACAAATAACGAGAGATTTCACTCTAAATATTCATATTTCTTTACGGAGCTAGCGAGACGTTCACATGGTGGTTTGGGAACGACGTGTTCGATTTATTCGAATCAGGTAGATCCCATAAGAATGTGTTGTCATCTTCCACGCGAACAGTGGGAATCCATTCACCCAGAAAATGTAGATCCAGCGGATATACAAACCCAGTATTGAAGTTATTCCTTGTTTGTTAATCAAGCAATACAGTGTATAGCAGATATTCAAAATTACATTGCGCACAACATCGCACAATCAAAAACGGTAAACCAAATTTTGACAGCAGCCACTTTAGAGAAACTTTTACGTTTCATCTTTTCGGCAATTGATTTGCAAAGTGAACAGCAAAGATTAGATGTGTTGCAAACATTTAAAAACAAGGATATTGTTGCACTCTTTAAAGCATAATACTTTTTAGGTGATTACTTTACATTACAAGAAAACATGATTCCGACATGTTGCTTCACTACTTACTTTACTATTATTGGAATGACGAAGAAGTTGTGTTACAAAACTGCGTGACTGGTCAAGACATTATCGATCTTGGACATTGCGGATTTTTCGGAAGTGTGGAAAGTAAAGAACTGGCGTGGAGTTATTATTGCGAGTTATTTACCGAATCGGTGAAGTTATTTACCGATTCCACAAGATGCAGTCGATGTTTCCGGGTTAGATGCTTGGTTTAGTGCCGATGTATTATGGGAGTGGATACTGATAACTTAAGTATGGTTAGCAGTGGTGACATGAACATAATGGTCAGTGATGAAAGGAATATGGATGTGGACACTGAAGTGACAACAGAAGAGGAATCTAGTGAAGGTGAGATGCTTAATATTAATATACAGCGGTGGATGAAGGATACTAACATGCCTATGATGTATGGTGCTGGAAAAACGAGTGATTTTGAAATTATTCGTGAATGTAAAAAACTATCCAAACTTTGGTTTTGAAGGACGTCAAATCACCATTAATTCATTAGTAAAGTTAATTACCAACCTTGAGGAATATGTAAACAGTTTATTCAATGTTGCCATGGAATATTTACTTAAAGATGTCATCCCGATTGCAAAGAAAGTTTCAGAATTGAAAGTAGTAACGGTAGGGAAAATAAGCCAATAAACATCCCCTTCAAATTCAAGGTTCATATCACTATTGACGATATCTTAAGAAAAATTGAAAATGTTCTTAATTCCAACGAGGAATTCTTATTAGGTGAAAAAGTGACTGTTTAAGTCAATATTTGCGATCATATTCCTGGACAAGGACGATATGGTAATGACAAATATTTGCCTTTAGAACTATATCTTCAAAAACACATTATTCCTGTAGAATATGTTCCAGATTGTCTCGCGCGGGTTTTGGTATTATCGAAACTACTTGCTGATAAGGAGATTCGGAATGCAAATTACATGAAAACAGATAATAAGAAGTGGGGTTGTGCAGCTGCAGAATTGTTTTATTATGCGGGAGTAGATTTATTGAGTAAAAATGGTGGAAGTATTGAAGAAGCAGACCAGTTTCAAAAATATTATGGCGACACAATATCAGATTATTGTGTATGTACGTGATCCTGAGAGTCGAAAATATACGATAGCGTATTCAAGACCATCAGCTGAAAAGCAATTGTTTCTAAGATATGAGGACAATCATTATGATATCACTGAAATTATCACGGCATTTTTAGGCCATACTGGTTATTGTTATCATTGCCTTACATTTTATGAGGAACGGCGGTTCCATAAAAGTAAATATTTATGTTCCTATTGTGAAGAGTACCATGAGGATATTAATAGCAGTAGCGAGAAGGGTTTGAAATGTCGGTCGTACATTTCCCAATCAGTCTTGTTATGATCAACATAAATCCAAAGCCAATGGTAAACCTGTATGTTATTACGTAAAATTTTGTTCCCAGTGTGGAGTAAAAATCTACAAACGTAACAGAAAAACAAAACACGTGTGTGGAGATCATTATTGTAAACTGTGTAAGATTCATGTCGATGAAGCCCATTCCTGTCTTGTTAAACCAAGCAAATCAAAACGAATTGAGGATTTCCTGTACATTATTTTTCACGTAGAGACAATGCTACTAGATGCGGATGAAAATGGTGAACGTGAACACGTACCAAACTTAATTTGTGCATCCCATCGAAGTCCGCTTTGAAGTTTAATGTATGAAATCAGTGGAACTTGTCGGATTATTGTATTCGGACATGTAGTTATTGTAATCTAGGAGGGGGAGAAATGGAGAAAGCTAATTATGCGGTTAAACAAAAAAGGTACGGTCAGTTTTGTGTAAGTATTGCACGGGTATGACTACTTCTAATTTTTAAAATGAAATAATAATTTCACCCTCTGGAAAGTTTATAACTTGGGTGAAGCATGGTCAGCACAGCGACATAATTTTGGTTGGATGTAAAGTTCAAATAAAATTTTGATATCACTTTTCCATAAGTGAGGTATAAAGATTTTTCTCAAATACACTGATTCATAACGGGATATCGTTGATGCGAAAATACTGGGTTCTTAGTGTAACTAATTTGTCCACGTAAAATTTCCGTATAGGACTGCATATGGAGATGATATTTACCAAATAATAAGTTCTGCATTGAAATGTCTAAAATAGAATTGGCTGGATTTTCCAAAGTTTCTTTGCAAAGCAGTGAAACTGATTACAGATGTTAGTAGTAATATTTCTGCATCACCGGCAATCGTTTTGGTTTTGGTTCTAAAGGATCTAATCAACGTTAGCGAAATTTGGCGAAACGCTAAGCAATAGCGTCTTCTCTGCTTTATGAATTACGCAGCATATATTGAAAAGTGATTTTTAAAATTCAAATAGACTACTAAAGATAGTTTTGTCTTAAAGTGATTAACATTGAAAACTAATAGAAAGAAAGAATAAAGTAACAGAGTAATAGCAAAGCTTTGAAAATAACAAGTGGTGCCATTAATATATAAGAAACCTTTCTACAAATTTCCTCCATAAGATATGATTATATGAAACTAAACAAATAGAAAATATATATATATAAAAGGGTATAGTTTCTTGATTTAGAGCCAATGCTTAAATAATATTGTAACTGAACCACATATGCTCTGATTTAAATTAAATATATATTGTGATACGAAGATTGATGTATAATAAATAAGATTTAAAGGAAAACATAAGTTGGGAACAAAGATGTTAAAGGCAAATTATAGTTGTAATTTAAAACCACAAATTCATTGAAACGATAGAAGTTATTTCGACATTTTGTATGACCAAAGATGTAAGGAATTTATTAGTAAGAAATAAAAGGTAACATAAAAGTAGCTGATGCATTGCAATAATACGGAAGTTCAATACTATCAGCTGCTTGAACTCGTAGACAAAAAGAAAGCAACGAACGACAGTAAGTAACGTCACGATGATTTTCTAAATTCAGACTCTGACACCCACAGGTATTTACTTAACACTTTCAATTCCGTCCTGTCATGATCCGCGGGGTTATATGCTACTCACTTCGTTTTAGGAGTCGTAAGACTTCTTTCATTTTTCGTACCGACAATTTCAAGGATTGCCCTTGATTTTATCAAGTAAGTTGCTAAGTTACTTATTGCGAAACTTTGCTTTCTGAGTTGTCCATGAGTACCTCTCTATCACGCGCATGCGCTTATCATAATATTGCCATGACTTAATTTGAATTTAACCGAGAATATGGAAACGCAAAGCATAATATGCATATTTACGATTGTAATTAATTGGAATTCTGAATTTTATTTATGAACCAGTTCAGAAAAGATAAGATAAAACGAAATATATGGGCGGTAACAGCACTATGGCTTACAACCGTCCCGATATGGTGAAACTCCCTTATCTTTGTCATGTCGTCTGTAGTTCTTAATTATATATATATATGTATGTATATATATAATATACTATATATTATACACCTGGTATATATATATATACACAAGGTGTATGCCTAAGCAGTTTCCGGTTTACCTAAGAGATGGCGCTAGCGAAAAGCACTCAGTGTATTCATTTGACACATACGTTATTTTGTTCGTCTGACATTAAACTACAAACACACACAAGTTGAGTCCGCCAAACAATAGCGTCTTTGTTTTATCGTTCAGTGATCATGTCGAAGTTTGTGCCTGAAAAAGAACATTTGCGGCACGCATTGCTCTTCTTATTTAATCAAAAGAAAAAGGCTGCTGAAAGTCATCGTGTGCTTGTAGAAACATATGGTGAACACGCTCCATTGATTATAACATGGGAGACATGGTTTCGACAATTTAAAAGTGGTGATTTCAATGTGAAACACAGTGCGCATTCTGGTAGACCACAAAAGTGGAAAACGAGTAATTGCAGGTGTTATTGGAGGATGACCCAACTCAAACTCAACAACAATTGGGAAAAGCATTAAATGTGTCACATGGCAGTTGGGGGGTTTGCATTCAAAATTTCCAAAAGTTCTCATGCTTGGATGCCAAGTGGTCGGGTAGCGTGACCACGGCGTTCATATAAGACTCGTTGGACTGGGTATACGATTAAGCTATGTGCTGGGTGGCTTGCCACGCATGATATCTTAGCAAGATAGCTCAGAACATAGCACATCCTATGAATCTCGAGCAGTGATTCGGCGGCATCAACACAAAGACTGGTGACAGGACTTGTGCGATACGCGCCAGTGGAGAGTGGAATTCCAGCATGGTGGACACTATCGAGTGGATGTAAGGCTGAAAAATGTGCAGAGGAATAAGCGTGACAACCATAATTAAGCTTCGATAAAACGAGTGCGCGATAAAGGCACAACAAGGTTGTACGATCAGAACCCCAAGTGGGATGACTGAAAACACGTAGTAAATTCAAAGCTCTGGTACAGGAAATTTTAATTTGGCGAAGGTGGCTACGGCAATTTAACTTTGTATCGAATAATAAACCAAAGTACCGTACCTCCTGGACGAACTGGAGTTGTCTGTCTCCAAGAAAGAGATCTGGGTCAAAAAACAATTTCGTTTACGGCAGAATTGTACACAGACTGTCTTCGTTGAACAAAAATGAAAGCCAGTCTGGTGTGACCAGTCAACAAGACGGTTAAGCGTCAACTGGATCTGCCGGGCTGGGAAGTTGATATTCGCAGATTTAAATACAATCGTCAACATATAAAAGACCTTGCACAGGAGGGCTAATACAGGCCATAACACTATTCACTGCAATAGCGAACAGTGTTACGTACAGCACACTCCCATGAGGTACGACATTCTCACCAACACGGACACGAAAATAGCGTTCGCTAAGAAAATTCGATATAACATGGGCCATGTTATCACCTAATAATGACGCCATGTCATTGGGGATGTTATAACGCTGTCTGACATGATTATATCCGGGACAATGTAAAAGGACGTGACGAACACTTAAAACCAGATTGCAATTATTACATTGTGGTGGATCCAATCATCGTAACAAATATCCATGTGTCAGGCGACTTTTGCCTACACGTAGACGACATAAAATTACTTCTTCAAGACTACTATCTCGGCAAGATGATTTCCATGAAGCAACAGTTACCTTCACTTGTTTCAATTTATTAACAGCAACGCCATTCCATCGGCGCTGCCATTCAGTCCGCGTAACTTGCTTATAATATCTCATCATGTGCTGAAATGGGACATCCGGAATATTAATATTGGCTCCTAAAGAGGCCTAACGAGCTGCTTCGTCTGCTAATTCATTTCAATGGATACCGGTTAACCGCCAACTGGATCTGCCGGGCTGGGAAGTTGATATTCGCAGATTTACAGACAAAAGATAAAGATAAAATGAATTTTATGGGCGGTAGCAGCACTATTGTTTACGCCCGTCCCGATAAGGGGGAAGGCCCTTATCTTGATTTCCATGGAGCAAAAGTTACCTTAAGTTCTTTCAATTTATTAACAGCTAGGTCATCCCATCATCGCTGTCATTCATTCCGTAAAGATAAGATAAAATGAATTTTATGGGCGGTAACAGCACTATGGCTTACGCCCGTCCCGATACGGGGGAAGCCCCTTATCTTGGTCATCTCAAAATTTGGCTGTTAATTAAAATAATATAAAAAGATAAAAGATGAAGATGTAAAGGGTCTTCACAATCAGCCAACGGGTGTAAATGGCCAGTATAACAAGAAAGCCTGTAAATGGCCCTTCACAAAATAAAACAAAAAGACACTATAAAAGTTAACAGTTAAGGAGCATAATCATATAAAATAAACGGAAATCATTAAAACTCTTTGCGAAAACAAGTAAAACATTACCGTTTAAGTTTAGGTTTATACCTAGGTTTCCCTTTCCTTCCACCGAGATTAAAATCAATATCCATTAAGTGGTCCTGAATCATGTCTGAAGCCAAGATGAACTTGGTTCATCGACAGTATGTGCAGACTCGTCCTGAGCTAACTGAGCAGACAAAACGTTCGTCAGAGTCTTAATGCTTGTAGTGAGAGGCGAAGTTCGAACTAATTTCGAGACTTTATAGGGACTATAAGTAGTCTTAGCCCGTGGAGTTCTAGAGCTCTGCACAGGTGTTTTTTGTCCCTGACGCTGCGTCGGCATATGGAGAGGAGCCTCCGATTCTTTGGGCGGCGTCGGAGGGTCGTCATGCACATCAGACTCTGTTTGTGTTGATACATTAACTGTCTGGGTGCCAAGTGGTCGGGTAGCGTGACCACGGTGTGCATATAGGGCTCGTTGGACTGGGTATACGATTAAGTTATGTGCTGGGTGGTTCGCCAAAGATATCTTAGCAAGATAGCTCAACACATAGTACATCCTATGAATCTCGAGCGGTGGTTCAGCGGCATCAACACAAAGACTGGTGACAGGACTTGTGCGATATGCGCCAGTGGAGAGTCGAATTCCAGCATGATGGACACTATCCAGAGTATGTAACGCTGAAAAGCGTGCAGAGGAATAAGCGTGACAACCATAGGTAAGCTTAGATAAAATGAGTGCGCGATAAAGGCGCAACGAGGTTGTACGATCAGTACCCCAAGTAGGATGACTTAAATCACGTAACAAATTCAGAGCTCTCGTAAAGGAGATTTTAATATGGCGAAGGTGACTACGCCAATTTAACTTTCTATCAAAGAATAACCCAAGGTATGGTACCTCCTCGACGAACTGGAGTTGTCTGTATCCAAGAAAGTGATCTGGGTCAACGAAACAAGTTCGTTTACGGCAGAAGTGGACACAGACTGTCTTCGTTGGTGAAAAACGAAAACCAGTCTTTTGTGACCAGTCAACAAGACGGTTCAGCGTCAACTGGATCGGCCAGGCTGCGAGGTTGAAATTCGCAGATTTACAGACAATCGTCAAGTCGTCGACATATAAAAGACCTTGTACAGGAGTTCGAATACAAGCCATAAAACTATTCACTGCAATAGGGAAAGTGTTACGCTCAGCACACTCCCTTGAGGTACGCCGTTCTCTTGTAAATAACGCTCTGAGAAACGATTACCAACAAGGACACGAAAATAGCGGTCGCGAAGAAAATGTGAGATAAAATGGGCCATATTGTGAACTTTTCGATTCCCGCAAAACAATGCGTTTAATTTACAGAGAAATGTCTCCCTATTTATGTGGGGGCATAAATTTCGTAGACTTAAGTTTTGGTTATTTGGGGGCTAAAATGAAGTCTACTCGAGCGTAACTCAGATAAAGGTTTGAGCGTTTGCAATTACGAGAGGGACGTTGAACGAAAGTTAAGTAGAAATTAGATTTAAAATAATGGTTTCTTTCGGGATGGATTAAGTTCTAATTTTTAGGAATAAAATGGACTACAAGATTTTACATTTCCCTTAAAGAAGGCGCAGATTCTCAACTCGAAATCTGATTAACATTTAAGTTACGGCACACACTGTAGAAATAAATTCAATTTTAAAATAATCAACAGAGCACACGCATCGTTCAGGCAAATGAAACTATTTAAGCACTACTATTCAAAATCCATCAAACATACCTCAGAAAATGAAGTTGGAAATTGTGTTCTCCTAATGTAATCTCAAAACTGTATGGAAAAGGACTGCTTCTTTTGGAAGAAAATATAACGATCTTAGGGTTTCCTTCTTTAGACTTCTTTGCTGTAGTCGTCGTGGCTTCCGAGAGAACAAGAGAGGTCTATTGTCTCGTCGGGGCCCTTTTTATACGATTTTTGGGATGATGAAATGATTGAGGTTATTATGGTTCATTGCTCCTGTTTGTGCGGATTGCTGTTTGCACGTGATCATCGTATGATTTCCTGTAGGTGGCAAAGATGGTCGCTTAAAGGAAAGAAGAACGATGCTGCTACGTCACAATTTAAATAAGTGTGTGTGTTTTCCCATATATCCAATGTTAAAGGGGGTCGTGTTGAGAATCTCTGCCCGCCATCTTTGTTATTCCTTAGAATTTACAACAGAATAAAATATGTTTTAAAAATGAGAGTTAATTATAGAAATATGATTGCAATAATGAAAAATAAGAATAAATAGAAAATTAACAAGAAATGACAATGAGAGGCGATCACAATTGCCGCTCTTTAAAAAATAAATTTTACTCGGAAACCCTAGTGATATCGATAAAATTTATGTTAAAAAAATGTGTCTCAACATTTTGAGAACACCCTGTATAAAATTTATTTTAAGAACACTCTGCATAATAAAGTTGAACAATATATACATGAGAAGTGAGTACAATCAAAATTACTAATAATGCGAAAACTATATATAGATATACATAATATATATTTATTTATTCATTTTTTTTACATAAAGTTTGGAAGTTTTATTGAAGCATAAGCCATAATATATCATACAAGAAAGTAAAACAAAGAAATATACATATTAATGTTAATCAATGATACATTGCATTTGCTGTCCATCATTGTATTTTAGATTGCAATGGTAACGATTGTGTTAAAAGTGTCCTTAGCAACACACATGAGCGTTCAGACAGCTATGAAATGCTGGTATGCAAAAAGGAAGGTCACAATTTTGCAGACCTAAACAAAATTTAGAGATTAAGAAAGTTCGAGCTTGAGATGCGTGAGAAGAAAACATTCACGGGAAGACAGTGAGATTGTTCGCTTGTGAAACACACGGAAGGAAATTGTGCGTCGTATTATAGTTTATAATAGCGATCAAAGTGAATTCACAACTCTATTCACTTTTTTTTTCATTTCCGTGGTATAAAGTGTCAAGTGAAAGTGGGTTTGGTAACACAATGCTAAGAGTTTTTTTTATTATCAACATAGTAGGATAATAGTCACAAATTCACTGAGTCACTGTATTTGGTCTATATCTTGGAAAATGTTACTTAGTATTTTCACTAGACACAATGTCTAAAATATCGAAGTCACTAAAGTACGTAAAACATTAATCAATCAATATATGTTCAAACTTCAAACTTGTCCGATAAGAGTTCAAAAACACTATTTGTAGTCGTAAGCACTCAAAATAAGACAGTTTCCCAAAAAATTGCGGGACACTCACTGAGTTTAAAGTTGTTATAAGGGGATCACTATAGAAATATTTTTCACTGTATCTGGAAGAGTGGGATTAAAACCTGGATCACTAAGAAATTTTCCACTGGGAGGTAAACTCGGGTTAATTTGAACTGGTATTCACAATAATTGTTGAGCATTGAAGATCTAAATTGTTGTCCTGGGTGGGGTTGTTTAAAATTAGGGTTTCTTCTGCCTGGAATTGTCCTGGGCATTCACTATTTGGGATGTATCGAAAAGTTCCGTTCCAAAAGTTCCAATAAATGGGTGGAAGGTTAAATATAATGTTCGTGAAGTACTGGTGGTGGGTTGTCGGTGAAACGAACTTGTAGATTTGTTCTGGTTGCCACAATGAAGTACTTCGTTGAAATATCTAAACGAGAATTGGTTGGGTTTTCTCGGGTTTCTGCCTCATAGCGGTGAAACTTTAGTTAAAGATGTTGAATGTTATCAATTCAGTCTTTCTGCAGCTCAATTAACTTGTGCAGATGTAATTTCAATGGGTTTCAAATGCGTATAGCTCAGCATAAGCGTGTTCTCTCTCTCTCTTTCGGTGGATTTGGTTTGGTTGGAAGTAAGCAGTATCTCATTAAAATAATAAAAGTCAAGTAAACTACCATTAAATTGTTTTTTTTTCTCGTAAATAAAATGTGAAAAAAGAGAAAGAAAATAGTAAAAGAAATAGAAAATACGATAAAAATAGCAAGTGGTGTCATGAATAAAATTTACTATTAAATAGAATTTCCTCTATAAATTAAATTAAACTAAAAATGAAATAAAGTACAGAACAAAAGAAAAGGTATAGTTTTTTGGATTATAATAAATGCTTAAATAAATTGCACTGAACCATAAATGCTCTGTACATAATTACACATATATTTCATAAAAAAATTAACCTATCTTATAAAATAAATTTAAGGGAAAATGCATCTTTTTAAATGAAATGTATTCCGTGTCAATAAAATGGGTTGGTAGGTTGATGGCGTATGGGTCGTTTTGACAACGGTTACTATGTAATTTTTTTCTCGTAATGACTATAAAATTTAAATGCGGTTATGCTATCTATTCTACGGGTACATGAACTAAAATAAAGTAATGGAAAACACTAATGTGTTTCACCTTGTAAAAATACAATGTGAAACACTAATATGTTCACCTTGTACAAATGCAATGTGAAACATTAATATGTTCACCTTGTAATAAAACTACTAAAATATTGGATAAATATCGAATACATAAAAAGTATAATACATATTTACAAAATTAAAGTGGGAATGGTCATAGCGCTGTTGCATAGGTACTATACGAGTATTCCGGTCGTGAACTTAATGTTCGCTCATGGTATAAAAATGTTTGTTGTTATAGAAGTAGAATTTCCGTATCAATATGTGGTCGGAAAATACGGCGGTACATAATTACTATATGTCCGTCTGTCTTTCGCGTATCGTTTATATTTGTAAAGATGTTGTATAGAGGTCGGTCGAATGAAAAGTTCGGATGTTAATTAAACTGATTAATATTCCTATTGAGGTAATAATAATCGTAGATAAAACATTGATCGGCTCGTAAACGTGTTGTAAAAATGGCGTCGGTGCTTTGACGTAAAGAGAGTTCAAATACAAGGAACATGGGTGGAAATATTATTTAATTCTTAAGTTTAATGAATAATTATGCAAAATTCATTCTTGGAATGAAAATTAGTGAAAAAAATGTGGCGTTTGCCTATCACAAAACAGTTTAAAAGATAATCGATGGGATCAAATATTGTATTGGTTCGTATCGCGGATTAAATTATGTGATTTATGAAAAAGAAAGAAATGTATTATTATTATTATTAAATGTCAACCTGTGTCGTAAGAAAATTAAAAGGTAAGAAGTTGTTATTGGTGGTCTTTTTAAATATGATAGTCGTCCAAGCGTCATGTTGTCATTTAAAGAAGCGGTTAGTTCAGGTCATACACCTCAAATGATAAGGGGATTTAATTTACAATTTTTCCTTTCCGGGATTGTAAGGGGTCTACCTGTGAGATGGTGAACTTTCGTTGTTCCCAACGCGGTGAATACGTATGTAATCGTTTAAAAAAGAATTGGGGAAGTTAGATTCTGATTGGCTAATTAAAATTAAAAGGTAAGCAGTTTGAAAAGAAAGGGTTGTGTATTAAAGGTATTCTGAAATCTAGAATTTAGTTTCAAGCATGGTGCTTCTGTGGTTGTATTGGGATCGGGTCGTGTCAATAAACAATTTATTTTACGGGATTCGAAATAGAATTTTCGGAGAGGTGGACTACGAGATATTTGAGCTTATTTTTAGTACTGGAATACGTGATAGTCTCAAAGAATCTTTCTGTTACACAGCGGCAACAGAAATTAGTGCCGCCAGGTTCGATGCCTGCGTGACAGAATTCTATATCATGATGGTTTTAAAGGTAAATATCCTCAAAGAAGATGTGGGATTCAGTTTTTTTATTCAGTATGAAAGGAATAAGGCTGACGTAAGTGCATTTGATTTTAAAGGTAAATAGAATATTGCGTTTTTTTCTTTATTGTGCTAATGTTTGTTATACTGAAATGAAATTAAAATATGATATGATTTTAATGATAAGATAAAATGAATTGTATGGGCGGTAACAGCACTATGGCTTACGCCCGTCTGGATACGGGGGAAGCCCCTTATCTTTGTCACGTCTAAAAATAGCTGTTAACTAAAATGATAAAAGCTGAAGATGTAAGCACTTCAGAAAAATAAAATCGTATTAAAAACTAAAGATCTATATTGTCTTTAGCATAAAAGTTTAAAATGTGAAGGCTGTAAATAGCCCTTCACAAAAATAATATAATACTACATAAAACATAACAGCTACGGGACATAATCATCTCAGAGAGACGGAGATAAAAATCCGCAACATACCAGGTTCATCCCCTAACAAAACGTGCAGAGGAATAAGCGTGACAACCATAGGTAAGCTTAGATAAAATGAATGCGCGATAAAGGCGCAACAAGGTTGCACGATCAGTACCGCAAGTGGGATGACTTAAAACACGCAATAAATTCAGAGCTCTCGTACAGGAAATTTTAATTTGGCGAAGGTGACTACGACAATTTAACTTGGTATCAAATAATAAACCGAGGTATCGTACCTCCTCGACGAACTGGAGTTGTCTGTCTCTGAGCCGTTTTATGTTCGACATTACTGGTGACGTACGATTCGTTTTAGTAACAGTACCAGCACGAACACTAGGTGCAGCTCGTGGAGTGCTAGAAGACTCCCTAGGGGCATTTCTTTTTCAGTATGTCGCGGCGTAGCTTGAGGAGATGACGTTTGGCGATGTATAGGAGATTTTGTCGACTTGAGGCCTCTCAGTTTGAGTAGATACATCAATCTCTGGGTGCCAACCGACACAGTTTTAACTTGTAGTCTTGCTGCTACAGTGGAAAACGCGCCAGATGGAAAGGTGCGTTGAGACTCTCTTACTCGACGTTTTGCATAACCAGCAGAAATCTTCTCTATGACCATCAGTTCGCGAATTCATTTTTCTTCTTTGAATACCGGACAGTCACGCGACCAGGCCCTATGCTCACCATTGCAGTTAACACACTGAGGCTTCAATGACTCGCAAGAATCCGCACCGTGGAAGGTACCGAATACTGCACATACAGATAAAAGATAAGATAAAATGAATTGTATGGGCGGTAACAGCACTATGGCTTACGCCCGGCCCGATACGGGGGAAGCCCCTTATCTTTGTCACGTCTAAAAATAGCTGTTAAATAAAAAGATAAAAGCATATAAAAGATGAAGATGTAAGCTCTTCAGAAAAATAAAATCGTAGTAAAAACTAAAGATGTATATTGTCTTTAGCATAAAAGGTAAAAACGTGCAGGCTGTAAATAGGCCTTCACAAAAATAAAATAATACTACATAAAACATAACAGCTATGTGACATAATCATCTCAGAGAGACGGAGATAATCCTGTCTCACGGACATAACTAAAAAGTCTCCGCAACATACCTGGTTCATCCCCTAACAATGACGCCATGTCATTGGGGATGTTATAACGTTGTCTCAGATGATTATATCCGGGACAATCTAAAAGGACGTGACGAATCCTTAAAACCTCATTGCGATTATGACAACGTGGTGGATCCAATCGTCGTAACAGATATCCGTGGGTTAGGCGACTGTGGCCTAAACGTAGACGACATAAAAGGACTTCTTCTCGCCTACTATCTCGGCAAGATGATTTCCATGGAGCAACTGTTAATTTAATTTCTTTCAATTTATTC
>JAGDQP010042081.1:0-16667 GCA_022664845.1 Lepisma saccharinum | reverse complement strand
GACTGAGTGTACATGTATGACTGTTGATGTTCGAATGACAAAGAAATGAGAATTGGATTTAAATTAATTTTATTTAAAACCTTTTGGCAACTTTGGCTCAGGCCGAGGAAAGTGAAATGTTAAACTTAGAAAGTTATTAAAAATGTTATAACTATATTGCAACAGTTTACCAAATGCAGATCGTGAGAAAATAATATTTTTTTTCGAAGGATGATCTTTGAAAATATGCCGCATCTTATTGGATTTCTACACAGACAAATGGGGGGGGGGGGGTTGTAAGTAGAATTTTTCAGGATCAATTTTAACAGTAAAAATTTTAAGTTGTATTTTAAAAAATTGAGGGGATGGAAGTACCCTACGTGACATGTAAAATCCACACACTTCTGTTGTCGCGGTTTCTAAAATCTTAACGTATTAAAATTTAAAAAAAGAAATTCGCTATGCCAACCTGCACATAGAAACACATGTGAAGACACGAAAGTAGATATACTAGGACAGCAATTCAAACATATCTGCATTCGGTAGATCCGGGTTCCATACCTATGGCCCATCATCGTCACTGAAGAATCTAAAGAGCCAGTATATAGCGGCTGTCAGTGTATAAAATAAATGGACGAGCCTTAAGATAGTACTTAAATTTGCGTAAGACGTAAAGGATGGCCGCTAATTCCTTGGACCAGGTGCTAGCGGTGCGTTCTGATTTAGAAAGCCGTCTTGAGCAGTATGATAGTACTTTTTCTTGATCTGTTTTCGGATCATACGTCGTTAAAATACCACTAAGTTGGATATTACTTGCGTCTGCATACACTCTGATTTCGAGATTTTCATAGAAGTGACTCAGAATATCAGTTTTTAGCTAGATGAATAATTTTTTTAACTCCTCGTTCCAAGTAAATTTGCTTTCCTTGGATACAATTTCTTAAAATAATTCGATTTTCTCGGAAACCCGGTTGGCGTGGTGGTGTATAAATGAGCAAACTCCAATAAAAGACTTTAGTTGCCTTTTTGTACGAGATCTATCGAAATTTTTAATTTTCTTGGCTATCTTCGGAGATATAGACATTTTCTTTCCAGACTTTGAAGGATCCTGAAGTTCAGAAAAAACAAATTATATTTGTGTGGCGCTGCGCGGAAATTATGTTTTCTTAATCTTTTAAGAAGTCTCTCGAGTGATTCTATGTGTTGCTTTGCAGTGAAATCACTCAGGACCAGATCGTCTGCAAATGATGTTATAGAGTTTGGTAAACCTTGTAGTAGCATTCTCGTGGCTATGGAGAGCGCCTGACTCAAGGTTATATGACCCATTCTACATTTTTTGAATTGATATGTTTTTGTAGTGTGTGGTACCTCAAAACTACTATATTTCCAGCTACTAGGATGTAATTTTACCTGGTAGTAGCTCGCGAAAATATCCAGCGTTGATATTAGAGATTTCCCACGAAGACTATTTAAAACATCCTCTGCTGATTGGAAAGTAATATATAAATATCTGGTGTAAGAGTGACAAGAAATGAGATTCAGAACTATTCTGAACTCGTTAGTGTTAGGTTTCTTTACTAGCAGCATTGGAGACGAGTAAAGGAATAATTATGTTTGCTTTAATTAATTCTTGCAATTGTTTATCCAATTCATCACGAAGATCTGGGGACACTGGCGGTGCGGATTCAACAATTACTTTTTTCTAGCCAAAATATACCAACAAAAAGCAGAGAAACAGTCAAATATGAAACGAACGAGAATAAATCTTTGATCCAGATACGTGTGAATGAGGAGGTAATACCAACAACAATAGATTCGGTGAGCACTATTTATATTTGATCTAAAAATCAAATACCAAAGAATAGTATTTTAATTCTTTTTCAAACGAACGTGAAATTCATAGCTGGTAAATTAGTTCACATGAACTACATTGCACTCATTTCCGAATTATTGAGCAAAATGATATAAATCCAAAAATTGGACAAGATCTGTTAAAACGAATCCAAGCAAAATTGTATTTACAGAAAAACATTATTTCTTTCTATAAGAAAGCAAGGAAGCCTGAGATTCTGCTATCAGGAAATAACAAGAATTATGTTTCACAGGCCTTCATTAACCAGGTGAAAGAACAAACTTCTGCTGACGTATTCATTTCTAAGCATATTAGAATACCAGCAAAAAGCTACTTTTTCTTCTTGTAAAAGTAAATAACTTAGAGGAAAAACAACAGTCAGCTTTTATTTATATTCAATTACAACAATCATTACGTGATAAATATGGACTTACAGATTTATCATTAATATGCATGTAAATTACTGTACTATTCTTGTCATAAATCCATCTGCGAAAAAATATATTTAAAGAAAGGTACATAAGTAGCACACACAGACAAGACGTTAGAAGAAAGTTCTTTCAAAATTGAGGACCTAAAAGATGATAACCCAGATGACATTTATAAATATCGCATAAAAAAGAAATTGAACAAAGTTTGAAATTTACTAAGAAACTCTTTGATATATCAGCTTTTGACATTAACCCAAATTTGGACACAAAAACAAAGGACCAAATTCCTAAATTTTATATTAATACCAAGACACATTTTCGTATTTTCCTACTGATATAGAATCATTTGAGGGTTATCCACCACAGATCGCATTCACATAGATAAGTCGGGAACCTTCCACCGCAGATCACTCGACTCCTGGGTGGTCAACTCCCCTACCTGTTCGCAGAAGGCTTGCTTCTGGAACATCCCTGGCACGAAAGAGGCTTGCTCCTGGTGCCATCCTCGCATATGCAAGAGGTCTGCTTATGGTCTGCACTATACCTCAACCAAACATCATTCCTGTACGCAGAAAGCTTGCTGTCTGGTTCTACCTTTAAAACGCAGAAGGCTTGCTTCTGGTGCGACACCTCAAAACAAATCTCAAAGGATTACATCCAAATAGGAGAAATCTATAAGCTATTCGTTAGCTCTTCAATATTTTGTATTTAATATCCTACGCGACCTTGTTTTTAGTAACTTTAGTGACTTATTCATTTTTTATAATAAAACTGGTTGTGGGCTAAAACAAAACCCGTGTATCTATACTCTACCTAAGACGCATTATAAGAAATCGTCGAGAACATTACGATATTCATATTCGTTAAATAAAGTGCTGGTGTTTTTCCTTTCTGAAGATTGACTAAGTTCGTAGTCCTGGTCTAAGATGCAAATCTGCAGTTGGAGTATTAATACAGTGAGTTATGAATTAGATTTGCAAATTATAATACGTTTATACGTTAGGCAAACTAAGGGCCGTTAGTGGTACTAAAGTAGAAGAAGTAATTTAGTATATAAAAGGCCGCCTCACACTCATGGGCGTGTCGTGAGGCAGTACTGCATAAAGAACATTGGCAAGCCATCACTAGGAATTTGCTGCTGTAGGGATGTGGTTAACGCATTGGACATAGGGATGTCAAAGACTCGCTCGACTCGAGTCGGTTCGGTGCTCACAAATACTCGAGTCGAGTCGAGTCGGCGCTCACTATGTGCTCGAGTCGAGTCGGCGCTCGCTATGTGCTCGAGTCGAGTCGAGTCGGCGCTCAATAGGTGCTTGAGTCGAGTCGAGTCGAGTCGGCGCTCGCTATGTGCTCGAGTCGAGTCGAGTCGGCGCTCAGTAGGTGCTCGAGTCGAGTCGGTACTCAGAACTGCTCGAGTCGAGTCGAGTCGGCACTCAGAACTGCTCGAGTCGAGTCGAGTCGGAACTCACTATATGCTCGAGTCGAACCGAGTCGGTGCTCACTATGTGCTCGAGTCGAGCCGAGTCGGAGCTCACTATGTGCTCGAGTCGAGTCGGCGCTCGCTATGTGCTCGAGTCGAGTCGAGTCGGCGCTCAGTAGGTGCTCGAGTCGAGTCAGCGCTCACTATGTGCTCGAGTCGAGTCGGCGCTCAGTAGGTGCTCGAGTCGAGTCGGTACTCAGAACTGCTCGAGTCGAGTCGAGTCGGTACTCAGAACTGCTCTAGTCGAGTCGAGTCGGAACTCACTGTATGCTCGAGTCGAGCCGAGTCGCTGCTCAGAGAGACTCACCCTGCGACTCGGATAAAGTGAGTCGACCTCGAGCGACGACTCGACGCGAGCGTTAGACTCACCGCTCGAGCGCGGATTGCCATCCCTAATTGGACAGCTAATCCATTGACCTGTGTTCGATTCCCAGAGAGGTGACTTTTTTAAAAAAATAATAACTTTTATCTTTGAAAATATATCCATTTTCAAATTTTAACAAGTTCACTAACCACCTAATCAACCTCCCCTCCAATCCCACAGGTTGGCTTTGGTTTGATATTTTACGAGATACAAGGAGTAAAATTTGTGGGGATGAAATGGGGTGTTTTGTGTGTAGGAGCAACGACTAGGTTGGGCGGAGCCCGAAGGGCTGAGACATTTCGCTTTATTTATACGCGATCCACTCAAGTTTACGGCAACGAGATAACATATTACTCTGGCGTCAAGTTCTGAGGTGAATACTTTCTACGTCTTTTACTTCAGATAAAGTCTTCTTAACATAAAAGCAATAGTTAAATATTATTGAGTATGAAGATCCTTCATGACCAAGTGGTTAGAGTGACGAGCTTCCAACAACTAACGCAGAAAGTTCCAGCTTCGAACCGCATTACAGACTGGTGTAAAATTTAGGAACAAAATCAATTTATCAACGTGAAAGAAATGGACGAAGACAGCAATTGTGGTGAGTAGCTCTCCGTCATTAAGTTCAATGCTCTCTTTTGATCAAATGAAAAAGGTGGTTTGGAGCCGTTGAACAGGTGGGCAAATACAGCGTTACAAAAACGTTTCCAAAATATCCACTTCTTGATGTTGAAGACTACATTGATTCTAAATGCGGAATAAACCGTTGAACAGGCGGACTTTTAGGTATATATATATATATATACACACAACGTTTAAATTACGTAGCGGTGCTAACGTTAAATCCACCGTTTCTCAGCGTTTGTGTGCTACTGGGGAAGTTTCACCCTCCACACCTATTTATTGAAACTTAGTTCAATAAATTAATTAAGATTTAAAAATACTAACTTAGCTACACAGATCAGCAGAAAGAGAATTTAAATTCTAATGAAAAGAAGAATCTTGTGAGAGGTTAGCACTTACTTCGTCCATGTCACTGTATAAATATAGTTGAAGTCCATCTAAAATTAACCGTATGCTGCTTTCACGGCGAACTTGTTCACTTTGATTAAAGAAAGCCTGGAGCTTCTTTACAGCTGAATCTTCAGTTGAAATAGTAGGTGTTGATAGTTCGAAAGGTGAAGCCGGGTAAGAATAGGGGTGGATATCTGAAATTAAATAAATATATTAAGAAAATTCTGTACATGAATGAATAAAATATGATTTCGGAACAGAGGTTTTCAAATTTTTAGACTGGCGTACCACTAAACAGAGTGATACTTTCGCCATACCACCAAGTAATATTGTGGAATTTTCCGTGTTAATATTTAAAACTACATGATTGTATTACCAGGAATGATTATATCGATGAAGCAGAACATTTAGTAGTGTGCTTGTCTTGTACAGGAGGTCCCAGGATAGATCGTCGAAGACGATCCGCTCGGTCTCTTCAGGCAAATGAAGTAACAGTTCAAAAATTACGAACAAAAGAGTTAATTTATTTCGGTTAAATAGCTAAGTTCTGCTCTCAGAGAAAAAGTAATGTTATGTATTTATCATAAACGTTACTCTCCTAAAAAATGAGTAATTATGCTAACAGCGGATCCAGAGTACTTTTAAAATTAGACGATATTAAATATCTTATTATTATTATTTTTTTATAAATTTAACAACTCACCTCGTACCACAGTTTAAAAACAAACTCCTATTTAAAATATATGGAACAGTGCACCATGTAGCATTCTATTCAAGATCTTTAAAGTTATCATAAGATAGCCGCGAAAGTGAATTCTGAGATCGGCTATGTGTATCAATATGATACAGTTTAAGAGAATAAACTGCTATATAACTAGAGTTTTATATTCTTGTTAATAGTAAGTTTCCTACAGACTTAAATGTCTATGAAAAAATCCTATTCAATGACCGCTACTTGCTCATCATCATATTAAAAAAAAGTCCAGGAACAGGGCCAGATCGTTTAAAACAAGTCATCGTCTGTACTGACAAGTACTATACTGCCGAAATATTAGGCATTTTTTCTGCTTGGGTAATTTCGAGATGACTGATACGGTGCAGTGGTTTTCTGGAGCACGTGTTCTCTCATCCTTTGTGGCTGGATAAGTTTATGATGAAGTATTATAGCTTTCCTTTACTCCCCCATTATGGAGAATTGTTGTAATGCACCTGTTTCCATACTCTGCTGGACACAGTCATTTATACGGAATATAAAAATAACGCTAGGGTGATCTAAAATCTTCAAATAACTCTAAGAAGGAAGACATAATGGACTAGGAAAAAGATTTAGTGAACTGAGGATCAGCTGGGGACTATAAAATTAAAGCTTGGATCAACTGAATTAATTAAGTGTAATAGGGTACATTTAATGAGCTAAGGAGGAAATGTGTTCAGCTGGAGAGAGGAATTTTTATTGTTCAGAAGTGAGGCAGATGTTGAATAAGTGTAAAACGAAGGCACGGCAAAAGATATAAAGAACGAATAAAATTGATGGCAGATATTTGAATTGAATTGAGTTCTGTTGATGGCTTTTAGACATATTTTGTTCCGACCGGGATAGAGTAAGGGAGAGAATATGGGAAAGAAGTCGCCCATGGCCTATCTTGAAGATACCTTCACGATTGCGGGTCGCAGCGACCTCAGGATCTCGAGACCTTCAACTGAGTTACCGCCGCTCGGTGAACGAAGAAATATTTAATTAACACTTCAGCGTGATTCGTCAACAAAAATATTGACATGTACGCATCCAAGAACTGAAGTTTGTTTCAGATACACGAAAATCTCAGTTCATGTTTTATAGTGCAAACCAGGTTATGTTAAGTTTCTGAGCGGAAAGATAATTTATTGGAAGGGGTTGATGTGATAGATGCAGTCAACGATCTTTCTAAATGTATTTAAATTATATCAAATTTATTAAGATATTTTAAATTGCGTAAGCATCCAAGGTTGATATAATTTACTTGATGCAGCAGTTTTATTATTTTACTTTATTTTTTTCTAATACTAATGTTTAAGATTTTAAGTCATACAAAAACTGTTAACAGATTTCAGAATATGCTAAGCGTCCACCTAATTACTAAGTTACTCTACGCACCCGTTTAAGTGAGGGCAAGAATTATTTATACATAATTCATCGTCATTATTATTATTATTATTGCACTACATTCTATTAGTTACTATTTTTACATTTTACAAATGCATTTTTACATTTTTCATTAAACTACAGACCAATCTTAGTGAATACAACTATACTTTATGCAATAAGTTTTAATATTACATGGCGGGTTTTCTTATTGGTATTAAATGGACCAATTTTACGCGTTTTGCATCATTCAATGGATGTGCGTAATTGCATACAAGAATCCTTTATGCATTATTTGTATTATTGTTTTTACAATACATTTTATTTTGATATTATATATATTGCAAAATACTACACACGAACCTTACGGCATAATGTATTCTCTATTTTATACACTTACCATTATTACATTATTATTGCATTATTTTTTTTAGTAATTTATCTTGAACATCTATTGTACGTTCTGCATTTCATCACGCACCCATTTAACTGTAAACAGGTATAATTTATGCGTTATTGATTATTATTATTATTATTTCGCACTAAATTCTATGATTGTTAATATTTGATCATATACTGAAAAATCGCATACACATTTTACATTACACTACGGACCCGAATAAGTAACTAATAATAATATTGATGTGCAAAAAGTGTTTTATTATTATTATGAGCAAGATTTTCTAATAGTTATTATATTTCATTTCTTTAAAGATTTCCGTTGCCTAAGTTCATTCAAGGTTTCTTCATGAACTCTTCTTAGTGTTTTTTCACTTTTTTGTTTTTTTGTTACTATTTTTTATAGTTTTTATAAATTTCATACTATGTTTATGCCGACCTAATTGCATAAACAATCCTTTACGTGCTATTTTTTGTTTGTTTTCATTTTTGCCCTAAACTACCTTATTGCTATTTTACCCTACATAAAAGCATCTTGTATACATTTTAGATGATAAAACGGATCCACCTAAATGATTACAACTACACTTACTGTCCTAGATTTATTATTACTTATTAACTATCTTTTTTATTAGTAATTTGCATATTTGCTCTTCTGGTCTTTTCGGCCAATCTCATTGTGCGTTATGAAAACACTCATTGGTTACTACATTTGCTTTAAAGTTTTTATCTTGAACTGCTTTCTTCAAGTATCGAAAAATCTTTCTTTTTCCAAATGCCAACTGCTGTTCTAATAATTTGTTGTTTCAATATATCGATTATTCAAGGAATGAAATGTTAATGCTTTTAAATCCAGATTCAAAATTCAAATTTTAAACTATTATTGTAAACCATATTTATTCAATGGTAAACTCGAAAGTAAAATTTATTTTCCTTTCAGACTTGATATTTGTCCGTATATTTTTGCGTCCACACATGCTGCTATCACCTTCCATCTAGCATGAGTTAATTTATTTGGGTATTCAAGAAACACGATTTCTAAATTCATGTAAATAAAGAGACAATAAAAACTCTTTTGACACAATAAAAACTATGATCTAACCACAAATATTATAACATCTGTAAAATTTGCTATATTTAGAAAAGATGATACGATCTTACCGAAAAAAGATCCCTCTGCTAAATTATCGTTCCAAATCGAAAGTAGCGTTGCTAGATCTCTCTGGCCCAAATTCACCCTAATGCTATCAATTCCTCCATGCACATCAAACAGCAGTAGTTCTCTATGTTGTAGATACTGATTGGGCAAGGAACTTAACGAGGAAGCAACTGTCCGTTTAATATCCAGACGAATGCTTATAGGTTCGAGGATGGGTTCTTGAACCTCTACGGTACCAGCCAAAGTTATTACAGCTCGAGACATTTGCAACGATTCTAGCCGAGCTAATATGTTGTCAATAACCAGTGATTCGTTAGATGGTTCACAGTCTCTACGTGAATATCCAGTTTGAAGAGCTGATATCTCTTTAAAGAAATTTTCGACACTCAAGTCACCTGAAAAACACAATAATTAGTACGTTTACAATTTGGCAGCATTAAAAAGGTTATGAGAATGTAAATTTCATATACAATGCATCAAGTATTTGTCTTTCTAGAATACAAAATCTGGGTGATTTGTAACTTTGTTCTCATTATTATCTCAGAAGAGATAAAACACAGTACAAGTAGGCATGTGCTCCCATGACATACAACAACAAGTAACGAGGTACAGTCACGGAAATATGTATTATAGAAGCTGAATAAAAACTAACGTTTAGATTTTTATTTAAATTATATTTATAGACCAGAAAGCACCGGCGACTCCAGGAAGGGGGGACGATGGTACGACCTTATCCCCCGTTTTTTCAAGGACGCGCGGGCGACATGAAAGCAGAATATAGCCGGATTTTATTTACTAAATGCACATCTTTTAGGATAAACTTGTTCTTGTTCTTGCGCATATTTGTTGCGTAACTTCCAAGTTGCGAAGTTCCGACTGAAATACTTTGGAGAAATATTAAGAGGAAAAAAAAACAAAACATCGTTCCTTTTATTTCAGTTTTATTTTGCTTGTTGTTTCAATCAACTATCAACAAGCGCACGGAACCTGTCCTCTAACGTCAACAATCCCTTATTAAGCTCTTCTGTCCCAGCCGAGGACCCTACGTGTTCGAGAGCTGAAACTGAAGAATTAATAAGAGAATCTTTTGTCCTAGCCGAGGACCCTACCTGTTCCAGAGAGGAAACTAATGAATTAGTCTTCTGCGCCAGCCGAGGACGACAATGAAGATACGATTTTCTTCGGCGATGTCATGAACGATAGCAATAACACTCATGCAGGTGCAGAGAAAAACACTCAAAGTTCCTGCAGCAATATTACTGGATTCTGGGTCTTCAACGAATAATGTAGACCTGTCATCATGGCATGATGGAAACAAGAACGTGATTTCCAGTGGAGAAGAGTTTTCAGAAGAGGACAGATCTATTGGCACGATAGAAGATTCTGCTGAAGAGGAAACGAACGGCGAGAAATATTTAGATGGGGAAGAATCTAGTGAAGCCAACAACACTCTTCTTAATGATCCGAAATCAAGGTCGAGATTTTGTTTCTCAACGAAGAGGCAAATTTGCCGTGTTTTTGATAGAAGCAACGATAAAGACTTTATAGCCTTTGTTAAGCAAAGACCGAACCAACCTTGCGGTCCATTCCGTAAAACAGGCAGTTATGATTAAGCCGTGACATGTGTGAGGAGTGGCATGCGGCAGACTTAGACTAAATGGTCCTATCTAACCATAAATATTAGTTAAATAGAAACTATATGCTCGACCATATACTAAATAATTCCTAGACTCCCACAGTACTTATTTCTGTGACTATACTGAACATGTCTGGCACTGGATTGTTCTCAGTAAGCATAAGACGTTGAACAAGCGTTATGTGAAGGTGCTATTATTATGACAATACTGTATTTTAAAAAGAGGATTAGAAAAAACTGGTCTTGAAAAACGCAAATTATTCCAGCGTTTTTGATTTGCCTACACTAACATGGAAGAAAAGCCGAGTTCAGTTAGTCAGTAAGCTACCAATAGGTACGGTATACATCCTCTTTCATCACCACCTATACATAATATTTCACTACAGCCATTCTAATTTTGCACCTTTTACATTTATACTTAATCAGGTATCACATATGTGTACATTGAATTATTTTTTCTGAATATAAACACGCTTAAAAGTCATGGCCAATTCACCTCTACTCTCAAATGCGCTTAAAAAAAAGAACGCAATACCTAAAATTCCAAGATCTTTCAACAGCCT
The DNA here is from genome assembly GCA_022664845.1 of Lepisma saccharinum. Taxonomy (NCBI): domain Eukaryota; kingdom Metazoa; phylum Arthropoda; class Insecta; order Zygentoma; family Lepismatidae; genus Lepisma; species Lepisma saccharinum. The sequence goes on along the minus strand of JAGDQP010042081.1, from coordinate 5,668 downwards.
GGTAGTCGTATCTTTTAGCGTCCCGCTCCAGAGTGAATAATTGATTAGTTTGCCTGAATTGTTGTACATCTTTTCCGCGGTCACTGAATGGCCCGAGTCCTCCCATAAATTATGCTCAGCGGCCAGTTATAAAAACTTTTCTCTTACAGTCTACACCTCACAGTCAAACGCGGTTCCAGAAACCCAATGTTATTTAACTCTCAAATTGCGGCCCGCCGTGATTTTGTTCATGGGGTTTATAAATCTACATGTTTCCATTGATTTACGCTGAAATCTGTATACAATATGTGCTAGGTGTTGGGCAGGCCATAGAGGTAGTCCGGATGGGCTATTGTGTCACAGTCGTCGGCGTTACCAACTTATTTTTTCTCCAAGTTGTTGTTACTCCTAATATGGCATAAACGTTATTCGACACAACAGAAAAATAGTGAGTTCCTGTTCCCATTAACCCTAGTAGCCACGGTTGCCAACCTATTTCAAAGTTCAGCTTATACAAATTTAAATGCATCCTTTAATTAACCTACACCAAATTGTACAAAAACGTGCTCTGTGTATTGGACCTGAACCTCACGATGAAACTTCAACTTCGACCTTTCCCAACCTTATGATGGAACTTCAACATCGATCTCAGTAAACCTATTGATAGAACCTAATCCTCTATCTTTTTCAACCCCATGATGGGATTTTGAACCTCGACCTCACTTAACCTCATGATGGGATTTTGAACCTCGACCTCACTTAACATCATGATGAGATTTCAATCTCGTGATGTAATGTAACCCCGATCTCACTTAACTTGAACCTCACAATGGAACTTGAACCTCAAACTCACTCAGGTGCTAAACCTCCCGAGACTCAACTTCGACATCATCCGATCTAAACCTGAAGACGTGAGGTGCGGCTTGTGATGTCGAAGTTGAAGTTCCATTATGAGGTTGAGGTTGAATGACGTCAACGCTGAAATTCCGTTGTGAGACAGGTTAAGCGAGGTTGAGATTGAGTGAAATTGAGGTTCAAGTTCTATCATGATATTGAGTGAGGCCGAGGTTCAAACTCCATGAGGTTATGTTGAGACTGAGTGAAATCGAAGTTCAATTCCCATTGTGAGGTTAAGTAAAATCAAATTTGAAGTTCCATCATCAGGTTCAGGATGAATAAGATGGAGATGGATGCTTCGTCGTGAGGTTGAGGTTTAGTTAGGTGGAGATTGAAGTTCTATCGTGATGTTGTGTTTGAGCCAGGTCGGTGTTGAAGATCCATCCTGAAGTCCCACGGCAAGGTCGAGCTTGGTTCTCTTATGCAAAGTTAAGGTTGAACGGCGGCGAGGACGAAATTCGAATGTGATGTTGAGGTGAGGTTGAAATTTGAGACTAAAGATGATTGACAATGAGGCAAAGCATAGAGGTAAGTTGGTGGGTAAGTGAGGATGAAAGCAATAGAGCTGAGCGTAAGAACAAAGCGGAGACATCAGGCTGAAAATTATAATGAAGCTCAAATGTGAACAGATGAGGCTTGAGGACCAAGTTTGCGAGTGAGAATCAATCAGCTTCACCCTCGGCCCACAGTTTAGCTTCGTCCACACACTCATGCTTCAACTAACAACCTTTGCTGTTATAACTAATTTTATTCAAGCATATTGGAACAAACAGTTATGTATTTGAATTTTGATTCCTTATACTTCTGTTGTGGTGTCTGTGCGATAAAGTCGCTTTACGTGCTAGACTGTTCCGTCACAAGCTATCTTCACCAGCTCCCAACCTTTACTACAGGCGGTTCTTGTTGGGAACTAGGTAAAAATAGCGGGCTAGGTCGTGTGATACCGTGGTCTGGTGACAACAGCATCGGGATAATGTGCTAGTGGTCCTTGGATCGATTTCCAATCAGAGCAACGTTTTTATTATTTTAAAAAATACATTATGTGCTTCTAACCTTGATTCTAGATTCATTATAATTTAAACTTTTGAGTCTTGATTTGCTAAGCTCGCATTAATTTGCACACTTGCTAAATAAAGTGAGCTAGGTTTAGTTTTGAATCATCTTGATTCGGTATGCGAATTGGCATTAGGACTGTCCTTATCAGAGCTGAACACCAATGATATATATATATCAACAAAAATACCGTACGTCAAAACCATAGGGGCCTGAGCCACGGGGCAAAAGAGGTCACTTGCCCCCCACTTCTTATACTGGGGACAAATATACCATTTTGCCACCCCCCTCACTTTCAGCCCAGCAAACAATACCCAAAAAGTCTGTCTTTCACGGAAAACTACATCTGTAGTAATTTGTTTATTGGCGATTCATATTAAACTATTTTTTATTTAAACAAGTTAGTCTAGAATTTTTCACAAGGAGTCTAATTGCGGCTTCTAAACCTATGACAATGCGATTACAGCGTTACCTACGTGGTACATGGTACTCTCAACACCATCTAGTATCTCCTTTCCAGGTGAAATACTTTGATCTGGTTAATGTTTGTGGTAACATGCATAGTTTTTGACAAATTTGGTCCTGTCATTATAACGTGATGCAATAACTTCACGAAACATTTTTTATCGATTACTATGCCATCTAGAAGGAATCTACGAAAATTAATCCTCTAGAAGTTTACTTTTACATGTAGAATCAAAATTTGCAATTGAAACTGGTTGTTGCCATTGCCATTTAAAAAAAAAACTGAAGTTACCCTCGTTTTAACCTATTGCAACGCCACCTACATGAACACAGACAAAATCGTAGTGTCCTCGTATCAGGTGAACAACTTTGAATAGGGATATGTTTGTCGTAACATGTGTACTTTCCTAGATATTCTGGATATTCTGGACCATTTGGCGATCCTAGTTTGTCACTGAGACTTATGGTTACGGCGCTGTCATTTAATACGTAAAAACGTTACCATGCCATTCTATAAAGCTTCTCAAAAACTTATTTATAGGTTTTAGAAGCCTAAAAGAGCAGGTAAATATAGTTAATCTATCCAAAGATGAAATGGAGGCAACTTCCGATTTTTTCTGTACATCAAGCCTCTGTAGGTACAGATACAATTGATATTAAAGATTGAAAAGAGTGCAGATGGTAGCGCATTGGGACGGTAACCCAAAGGTCCCGGGTTCGATCCCCGGTCTAGTCAGATACTTTTCACTCTTTAATATCTATAGTTAATCTAGTTTATTTAGGCTCCAGAATGGCACCGATGGCCCGTCTTTTGAGTGATTTTTTTAAGCAAAAAGAAAAAGATGTTTTGCAATCGTTGTTCGTCCCTATAATTACGTTAAAATATTTCATAGGCAAATTTTAGATGAGTGTCTTAGAAATTTAATCAGGGGTGGATCCAGAAGGGGGTGCAGAATATTGTGGGTCTGTTACACCGTATGATTTGGTTTTTAATATTTCTCAGCTTCCAATACTGAAACTTGTATAAAACGGATAGCGTTGGGTCCGATTTTTTTTTTCGTTTTGGACACATTTCCATTAATACAAAGTTGAAAATAAATACAGTAACTACAGTAATAAGATAGATAGAAATAGCTTTGTCATTTAGCTTTATATTTGGTTTGGAACTCCGAAAAACAATATTCCACATTTTGCACACATATATACACGTAAATTAATTTGTATTTTATGTTTCACGGCTGAAAACTTAATATTCTCACTGCACTGAAACATTTAATACAACGACGAAAATACTTAATACAAATAAAAGACAGAACTTTCCCTGTTCCATCAGTAGTCTTCCTTCCCGGGTATAGCGCTCAACCGGATTCGTCTTCTCTTAAACTTCATACGAACAGCAACCATGATTGCTGTAGACCACAAAATACAAATAAAAATTGAATCTATGCTTATCCTCAAAGCCAATGACACGAACAATGATTATTTTTAATAATAATAATAATTATTATTATTATAATTTTTATTAAATTTCATTTAACCTTTATTGGCCAACTTTGCGCCCCCCCTCCCAAACTTTTTATATGTTTTAGGTGAAAACTAGAGTTATGGCTATTAGAATAATATTATGTTTTCTTGCATTTGGAACATTTCAATGTTCGAGTAAGGTTCTAAGATATGTGAGTATTCTAATATTCGAATTAGCATGGCCTGAGCAACATTTGCCGAAAGGCCATAAATAAATTCAAAATTCGCATTACCAGTCAAATATTATTCGATATTCGAATACTTCGAATACTCGGAGCACAGTTTAGCCAAATCTGGAGTTCGGAGACCTTAGAAGCTTAGCAGCTCGTTTTGGACGCTAATATCAAATTATCAATGAGCCAGAGTTTAAGTATGGCGTAATGCTTTGCGTACTTTGTTTTCATGCGCTTCACACAAGCCATGACTCACATCTAGCATTCCAACCCTACGCATGCCAATTACCTTCCTAAAAATTGTTTATCCCACACCACCACACCTCAGTGGTCGAAATGCTCGATCTAGATGGAAAAATATATTTGTGTACACTTGGAAACATATTGTGTATACTTAATGTAGAACATATACCCTGCAATAAAGAATATGACACTTGTCACATTTAATGTAATGTATAAGCCATTTTCCAGAAGCCAAGGGATAGTGACATTCACGAATAAAAATAGTACGTGATATTCATTTATACAATGTGACACAAAATGGTCATATTTTATACAAAGAAACCTTGGACATGAATGTATTCATGCACAAAACATGATAATTTTGTGCCACACATATTTCGTGTTTTATATGTAAAAGATTATCTCAAACATTTCTTATTGGTCAATGTCACTTATATCGTTAGGCTTCTGGACTCGACATATGACTAATAATTAGCTTCTACATCGATTGTCTCACATGATGTTGAAATGGATCGTGCTTCTCGTTTCTCATGTACTTACCCACTTGCTGTTCCTTGTTTAGTATCTCTATCTTTCTCTCTCTATCTGACAAGGCACATTCGCGACGTCCCTGACAGATATTAGCTTGATATTGAATATAATAATACAACGTTCTTTTGGGCCTAGTGTGTATTGTGTTAATTTTAGCGGCGCATAACCGTAATTTGCCTAGTTACAAGTGTTCATAAATCAGGGATTCCATCGTAACTGGTGTTACCGAGGTCCCAAGGATACTCTAACAGGCCTGGATATAAAGACATAAACCCTCGCGTGACGTATGCAAGCTCGGCTTATGGTTGCCACTTTCACTGAAAGAAGTGTCTGTGACTGTCATTTTTTATAGTAGTATGTTCATTGAGAATTGTATTCTTAAATGACATTTTTAAATTAATTTCTTCCGAATAAGTGAGTCATAATGGCACAATTGTTCCAAATAACAGATTTAGATTGTTTCTAGGGAAATATTTGGTCAAAATTTTAAACGCTTAATTAGTCATTTAATATCTTTCGAGCGTAACATAGAAACAATCACTGTTGAGTATAAATTAGTTCAAGCATCTGTTATTAAACAGTATTTCAACGATATGTATGAGAAATATCAATTGCATAATGTTAGATAGATGAAAGACTGATTGTTGTTTAATTTTATACTTTGAAATATCTTGAGAACCTGTAACGTCATTAAATTAACACAACTTTCTGTGTCCACCTCTGCAATAATTAACTAATCATTTATCAGAATATCTTTCTAGTATGGATCTGTATTGGCCAAAGACAAGGTTTTGAGTTCTGCT
>JAGDQP010042079.1:4305-16668 GCA_022664845.1 Lepisma saccharinum | reverse complement strand
GATGCTATCAATGAATTATGCAATAGTATATATTTACTGAAAGAAGAAAATTGTAAATATGTTATTGTAATCTTCTTTGATATTATGGCGGCCTTCGACAATTTGTGGTGGCCCTCTTTACTAGTGGAACTAAAAAAGCTAAATATTCATAAGAAATTATGGAAAGTCATTGAAAATTACTTTAAGGATAGGGTTGATAGAGGTGGAAACGGTGGACGGCGTCGTGGCGAAAACTCCTACTAGGGGCTGCCGTCAGGGATCCGTGTTGGTGCCTGTCTTCTGGGACCTGGCCTTTCAGCCTTGCCTAGAGATGCTAAGCAGGATGCAGCAAGTTGAGAGGGTGGTGGGATATGCCGACAACCTGGTGGTCGTAATAAAGGGAAGTAGTCGCCTTGACCTGGAAACTAAAGCCAACGAAATTACAGGGAAAATCACATTGTGGTGTAGAGAAAACAAGCTAACAATATAATCTGACAAGACAAAATATGTGCTATTTAAAGGCAGTTTAAATTGCAACAGAGGACCAATAATTAAAGTTAATGGGAAGTCAATAAAAAGAGAAAGATATATGAAATATTTTGGCCTAACATTGGATGAAAAGTTAAATTTCAGACAACATACGACAATTGTCAAGAATAAAGCAGTCAAAATAACACATAAGTTAGTTAATATTGCAGTAAATGAAAATTCCCATGAAAATATTACGAATATACCACGATGTCATAATAAGAGCAATTGTGGGCTACGCCGCAAGTGTTTGGGGTCATCGACTAGATGATGTTGCACAAAAAATAACAATTGATCGAGCGCAACGACAACTACTTTTGCGTCTTTCAGGCGCCTATAGAACTACTTCAACTGAGGCTCTCCAGGTCGCACTGGCTGTTCCCCCCCCCCCTCCATCTCCAAATTAAGAAATTAGGCGCTATGTATTGGCTAAAAAAGAAAGACCAAGATAAATTAATTAAAATTCTACATAGACCTGCAGAAAACGTTTCTGAAATCAATTCAATCGTGGTCGAGGCATGGCAGAACCAATGGAACGCAACCGATAAAGGAAGAAGATTATACTCTATTTTTCCGAGCATTGAGGAACGATTGGATATGCAGCTGGAAGTTACGGGAGGTTTAATGCAATATCTAACTGGCCACGGTCCCTTTCGACAGAAGCTGCACCAGATGAACATCGTCGAGGACAATATGTGTCATACTTGTGGGGTGGTGGCTACGCCCGAGAATATCGTTATGCGATGCCAAGAAACTGAGCATCTTGCTAGAGATGAGAGAGAACTCCTGGGGGAGACCCCTGTCACAGACGTTCTGAGAACTCCGGAACTGGTGGCGGCCCTCAGGGGACTAACAGATAGAATTTCCAACTACTATAAATGAAAATTTATTAACGGCGTGAACCACCGCGTACAGGAGACAAGATAAGGGAAAATCTTTACTTTAAAAGTAAGCTGGTGGATGATTGTGTCCGCGCAGCTGCGTCGTGACAACCGCGTCTATTAAGAAACAGAACTTAAATGTGAAGTGAAATAAATTAAAAATGTGAACATAATTAGAATAACTGTGTCTGTTGGAACCCGGCAGAACTAGCGTCACAAGAGACGCTCTAAGTGTGTGAGTGTGTGAATGGAAGAGGGGCTGATGGATAATATAGCGAGTAAGGAAAGACAATAATTAATAATTGTGCAAAAACGCTGATCTTCTGGAACCCGGAAGCAAAGCGGCTAGATGAAACAAGTGGAATGAGTGTGTGAGTTAAGTGAAATTTTGTGTAAAGTGTGGAATAATGGAAACGAGACTGCAGAAGGAGTAACCTGTAACAAGAAGAAGATGCAGTTAGTACCAGGAATGGGATGGCGAAAAAAACTTTGTAGATTTACCAACGCATCCACGCGCACCTAATCCTATGTTTGCTTTTTTTTTAATCTTGTTACAGGAATAAGAAGAAGCCATACGAAGAAGCAGTTCAACTTATGTGTTGTCCTGTTTTGTCTTTGTCCTGCCTTGTCTCCTTGTTTGACTCCTTAAATGTTATGTACTTTGTTTCTTTGTTGTTTTTCTAAATAAATAGGATATAAGTAGAAAGGGTCCCCCCTCCCCATGCAAAAAGTCCATATATGATATTAAGGCCAGGAGAACATTCTGGACGCCTGGCAAAAGCCCGTCCCGCAATCCCAGAAGTCTCAGACTGATGGAACACAGGAGCTTTTTGGAATGCCGGAACTCCGGCAATCCAAGAATCTCTAGGGACATGCCTGCCCCAAGGCAAGGAGATCGAATATCTGCTCGTGATGCACGTCCCAGAAAGTGCACAACTTGTCTTGTGCAATGGATGCAAAGAGGCAGGGGTGGAATGCAGGTCCCCAAATAAAAAAAAATATAGTCCGGTTGTTGCGCCCTGCGACTTTTGGGTCATCCCCAAACTTAAGGATCACCTTAAGGACCAACGCAATGCGGCAATCGTGTCGCCAGCAGCCAGCACAATTCTTCGCCGACAGCACGAAAAACCTTGTTTGGCGTTGGCGCAAGTGTGTTGCCCGTAATGGGGACTATGTTGAAAAATGATGCCACCTTTTGTAGCTGACATTGCAAGCTTTCCACTGATACCTGTATCGGTGCTATCTGTCAAACACAAATAAATGTATCACCTTGGAGGCATTACTTTCTGAATCACCCTCGTATATATATATATATATATATATTGTCATAGAGTTATTAGTGTATAGTGAAAATAATATTTAAATGTATATTCAATTGTATAAGGGACATGGTTAAAATGTACAAGTGTTAAATATGTAGCTATATTTTATTAGGACGAGAACGGAGGAAAAAGGAATTTATTAATATTTGAAGTATTCCAAACAGGATGTAATATGCATTCCAAAAAGCAGAGAAAATTATTAACATGTCAATAGCTCAAAGAAAGGTATGTTACATGCAGGTGTTAGGGTGAGAACATAAAATGACTGGCATTGAGTTAACATCCGTTTATAGTATAAACACGAGGTGGATTCCTAGTTTGCACGTGAACAGAGATCAAACTTCAATATTAAAATAATTAATAAAGAATGTGTGCCAGGTGTTTTCAAGGATAAAATAGTAACAAACAGGATATGATAACCTTCACCAAACTTCGTCTTTTGGATTCTTTAAATTCTTTAAAAATGATACAAGTGGTGTGGTGAGAAAGGAAAGAACCAACCGAATTAGAACTGAATATAAATACAGACTGTTAGTGACTTTAAGTACCGCACTCCCTCTCTTTCCAGTACGCTGAGAGTGGTGTTACTCGTAGTTCTTAGTTTTATACTAACAAGGGACACCCGCGAACTCGGACAGGACAAACCGGATGAAAGTTTCTACATGAACTAACTACAGGTCACTGAATCCAGTGGTGATAGTCGTTTCCATGCAAAATCACGCAGTCAAGCAGTAACGGCGCCAGCTCATGGATAATCGGCCAATGTCCTAGAGAAGAGCTGAGAAGAAACTGGAAAATTGAAATGCTGAATGTAGTAAATATGATTAACGATTGAGTCTACAATATGTAGAAACAGATGTGAACGCCGTATGTGAATCAGAGTGTTGCCAACTCAGTGAAAAGAATGTGTGAAAATGGTAATGGAAGAAAGTGTCAAAAGGTGAATTTACATGTTCGTTATTTCATTATCAAGCTGCACTCTGCGATCTACAATCAACTTCCCGCACCGATCTACAAGCGTATGTTGTAATATGCTTGGCAAAAGACCGGATATGACATCGGTTCAGTCATATTGTCATTTGATAATGTCATTAGTGTCGCCTTTGACATAGGATTGTTACCATGCAGAGGTGATGCTGACGGAGTCCGTAGCGATAGTCAAATGTGTATACTGTACACTGTCTCTGTGCTTTGACCACTTCCTTGCCAACCCCACATCTGCACTTTGAGAATTAACTGGCTCGTGTACACTTTCTATGCAGTGTAACAGACTAATGTATTTTCAAATTATTCCGCATTGTATCATTTTACTGGTATCACCGTTGCCTCGCCGGTTCCATGTTTCTTTTGGTCCTGATAATAATGATTTCTTGTCTAGGTACTGCTCTGTTACTCTTCATGTCCGTACACAACGATGGCACCTGTCACCAGACGCAGCGTATTACATGGCAATGTGTAACACCACTCTCTCGTCCTGCGCCTGCTGATCTTGTCTGATTGCAGGTCTTTGCTTTTGCTTCTAACGTATGTTTATTAACACTTTTATCCTTTATGCAGTTGGCAATACTGTTTTATAACATGACAAAATCTCATTCCTCACTACTCTGTCGGATTCTTTATGTATTCCACTACTTCGCGTTCTTTGACACTTTTTCCATTACCATTTTTACACATTATTTTCACTGAGTTGGTAACACCTTGATTCACACACGGCATTCACATGTTCTTCTTCATATTGTAGACTCAATCGTTAATCATATTTACTACATTCAGCATTTCAATTTTCCAGTTTCTTCTCAGCTCTTCTATAGCACATTGGCCGATCATCCATGAGCTGGCGCCGTTACTGCTTGACTGCGTGATTTTGCATGGAAACGACTATCACCACTGGATTCAGCGCCCTGTAATTAGTTCCTGTAGAAACTTTCATCCTGTCCTGTCCGAGTTCGCGGGTGTCCCTGCAAGTCTTTAGTTCGAAACCAGATTACGACGAAGTTGAACTTTATAAGAAGATCAGTCTTTAAGATCCGTTTATTCTTCAATTGGACAATCACTCTATGGAACGTCATAAGCGCATAGTATTTGTTATACTTCAGTGACAATGAACAGTAATTAACATCAGTGCAAGTTAACTCTGATTTGCCTTTGGGACAAAAACATTAAGAACAACAGACGTGCTCGAAGTCTAAATCCATGATTGTGTCATCCCTCACAGTAATGCCAGGTTAGTTGTGAACTTTATGATTGTGATATATTTATGTACATTTTCTCTCTCTGCTTTGGTATTGTTGTTAGAATACTTCAGGATTTGTTATACTAACTGAATAGGACCATGTCCTATGTTTAAGGTACTCTTCAATAGAGACCATTCCTCCCGTCCGTGAATTACTGTAGAAAATTAATATTAAATATTTTCTATGCATTCTTATATAAGTGCTCTCGTATTATTTATTAATCAATAAGGAGATCACTGAATGCTCAAGTTATTTACGTTATTATGCTCCAGGAGCACCCCTCTTAAGTTAAATGTAAATGCTAAGCGAGTTACATCTGAGTGTACAGTTACGGTCGCTTCACAAAAATATATATAATAAATCACAGCCATATTCAATCCACTGGTGGATGACAGTGACGAGCTCAGTTGAGAGCTTTGGCTCTCCTTTCCCAACACGTCTGATCAGCCTGGAGCTGTTACGTTTCGCAAAAGCGTTTTCAACTGCTAGGAGAGAAAATGGACACAGCGGACAGGAGCGGGACTTGTGCTAAGAATATGCTGCTTATATACATCATTTAACAACATGGCGTTTCCTTAACACCAATCCCGCACCTGTCCGATCCGTCCATTTTCTCTCCTACCAGTTGAAAGCGCTTTTGCGAAACGTACAGTTTTTCTAGTGTTTGTGAAGTTATTGTACACGTGTCGCAAGAATCCACCATGTAAGTTTCCTTTTTTCTACCTGTTTTACCATTATATTTATATATAAAAGGTATATATAATAGAAGACTGAGTAGGGAATATAATAAGTAAAATTTAAATGAAAAGAAAAGGGATTGTACTTACGTAATATCTTGACGAAAATCACGTACACAATGCACACTTAACACTGTAAAGTCACTTAGAAATTTCTCATACATGCGTCATCAGTAGAAGAGAATAAAGAGCTTCGTTTAACACACGTTCACAACTTAAAGTGATAGAGAAACAACATGGCGGACGCCCACATTAAAAACAATAGATGACGTTCTGCGCGAGCTCTTTATTCATGAGAAAAGGATTATGGAAATGGTATTTTGTGTTGCAAATTGAGATGGGTACAAAAAATTAAAGAACTGGGACTCAGTAAGGAAAACATAGTCAGGAAATTGGAATCAAGTATAGAAAACGCAGTCGGAGAAAGTGGGATTTAGCCGTCCGCCATGTTGTTTTTCTATCACTTTAAGTTGTGAACGTGTGTTAAGCGAACTTCTTTATTCTCTTCTATTGATGACGCATGTATGCAAAAATTCTAAGTGACTTTACAGTGTTGAGTGTGTATTGTGTACATGATTTTCGTCAAGATATTACGTAACTACAATCACTTTTCTTTCTATTTAAATGTTACCTATTATATGTAAGGTACATATAGGACAAGGCCGAATAGGCAACATAATAGGTGAGATTTTAATAGAAAGGAAGGAATTTGTACTTACATAATATCTTGACGTAAATAACGTATACAATTACACACACAACACTATGAAGCCATTATAAATTTCGGCTTCATCCATCATCAATTGTAGACAATAAAGAAGTTAACTTAAGGGCTATTCACACTCTGAATTTTTTTTAAAAAATAATACTTGTTTGTTTTTTATCGAGTTGCATGTGCAAGAGTAGATGTTCTGGACTGAGATTTTGCTGTATTTAGCTAATTTATTAATTATAGTTTTAATGCTAAGCGATACGTAACGTATGCATTTTATTGAGTCATTTTGGAATGAAAAATCATCTACCGGATTTCAGAAAAAATTGGCCAGATAAATTCCGAAACCTTGAACTGTGATATGAATAAGTTTATGGAGTTTCAGATTAAGAATGCAGCTTTTTAGAACATTTTAGTTGTTGGAAAGCACGATGATTGAGTGGACAAATTCCGTTCGAAACACGAAAGTACAGTGAAATCACTATCCCACATGGCAGCGTGTAAAAATATTGTAACTTGTTACCTATCATTTCAATCTCTGAAATTTGCTCTTTTATTCGGTGTCAATATGTTTGTGATGAAACTAATACCATAGTTTTAAAATGAAACGATAGACAGTTTTAAAATTCTCTAGAATTTGTGACAGCTAGCGACAGTTTCTGTTTTTGCGGGAAAATGTGGAAGTTTATGGTCAAGAAACAGTCTGTCGCTCTCGCTGCTACTGATCCTAAACAGCAATAAATCTTTCCTCCGTCAGCTTTGGGCGTTATAGTCTGAACAATTAAAACTCGCGGAAGATTCTCCTCTTTGCCTCCCAAAAAAGACAGGTTGGGAAGATAGCTTTCACGTCTGCAAAAGAAAAAGAAAGAAAGTTGAACTATTTTTATAGTCAAAAACAATTCGTTCGAGAACAGGTTCAATTGTTTTTCTTCCTCCATCTCGTTACCTCCCGAACAGGAATATACTGTTCTAATCACTCATTAAACTCGTCAGGTAGGGCAAAGCAGAGAGTATACAGAGTTATAGGTAGATCAATAAGACGATGGGAAATTTGGACTATGCCACTCAATAGCCCTTCTGTTGTGTTTTCAGAAAGATATGACGAAACGAAAATTCCCAGTCGATCGGTAAATTCACTTCTAAAAGCAAAAATATGAAAACAGGATTTCCGTTCTTTCGGCTATCTTTTCGAAATTAATCAGAACTTGCGAGAAACGATTGTAATGTTGAACGGAACATAACCTCTATTACCCATGAACGTAGTATTTTATTACAAAACTTTTTTTTTTTTTGCATTTGCTATTATTATTGTAATGGTATTTAGTCAATCAGGGTTGAACAAGATAAATGACAATTTCTGCTTGATTCATGGGGTCTATCTAGTTATTCGTGCATCATGAGTGGGCCTTGTGTGCGAATATCATAATTTAGGGGACATGATTTTTGGATATGAACAACAAAATAACAAATTGGTTGATTTATCTAATACAATACTATGTTGTTCCATATTAAAAGCCTGTGTTGCGTTCAACATTGCGATTGTTTCTTACGAAATTATTAAATATTTGGAAAATATGATCGAAAGAATGGAAATCCTGTTTTCATATTTTGCCGTGAAAAGTGCCAATTGATTGGAGTTTATGCAAGTGTACCGATTATGGCCCGGGTCCCCAATATGGCCTGCCACTCAGATCTCTGCAGCTATCCGTTATTGCTACTAGATCTCACAATAAATTATATCCTCATGACAAAAGAAAGCATTTTCCCGCGACTCAATTGTTTGCGATTAGCGTGAGCGGTATCAGCTCCAGTTGAAGTGGAATATTGAGCAAAAAATTGGTTGCTGTTATTTGAGCATTGTAAGTAATGTGTCGTTTCAGTCTCTCTAGTTGAAAACCTAATCAGTATAATGCATGGAAAATGTAGCTATGCAAGGATATAGTGCGCAATATGGCTCACCGTCATATTGGGCAAAATGTATAACTGTTTAAAAAGAAAGAATAGGATATTTGAATTGTTTGTACTGAACACTCAACATCGTAATATTTAGTAACTAAAACGAAGATTATGCCAGGTAATAAGGAGGTTATCTATTCCAAAGCAAAGAATAAGAATATTAAAACCAAATCAATGCAAGTGTCATCAGCCATCACTTTAAAACGATCAGAATTTCTGCAACTGCGTCCTAAAGAACCGACACTGAGTTGCTCCAGTTCTTGCAAATCTTGGTTTTGTTACCTTTGTCAGGAAGACATGGTTGCAGACATGCTCTTTGCGTGTCTTAGCGCAAATACGTTCATGAAGAGTGTGTTGGAATCACCGCTAAAGATCACGGATCATTTCTTTGTCCTTTATGTGAGACGTGACGTTCTAAACTTCTTCGTTTGTTTTACACTTATTCTTATTTATTCATATTTTGTCTTCATGTATGTTCACTTGTTGTTGTTTTTTAATTACAAATTTTGGTATTTTGTATTAATACAATTTCTTGGTTTTTCAATGTCATATAAATTATGTATGCTTGAAATGTATATCTCTCAGTATGTACCATATGAGTAATACAGAAAGGTTACACATCATTTTTGCTATATGCTCCTGTTTTCTATAGCGGGTCATACTGGGAACACCATGTTCCTAATATGGCCCACTGCCAACATTTTAGTTTTCGATTTATTACATTGTTATACGTCATTTCTAGGAAACAAATTTTGAGCAGATAGTCTCCCAACTTGATGGTTTAGACAAGAAGTCTAGATATTTTCTCTCAATATCGATTCAAGAAATTCTAAGTAAAAATATGAAGACGAAATAGAAAAAAATGTATTTACAAAAATATGCTATAGTATTAATAAGTTAGACCTGTACATTTACATGACCCGTACAATTTATTTAAATTACATCTAGAGTCACGTGTTTCTAACATCGGGCCGTATTTAGTTTAAAAAAATAACCTGTAAGTTAATAGTTTAGTTTATTGTTTAGGTAACCCACCCTGGGTATTTTGTCCCGAAAACTACAGCAGTAAGAAACAAACTATCACATTTATGTATAGGTGTGGAACAGAACTTGTTTTTTCTAAGGCGTCTGGTACTGAAACGGTGCCCAGCTGCCCACCCAGCATCGTGATGCAGTTGGGGAACTGCTATGAATAAAAGATAGTGGCTATCACAGGGAGAGCTTATGCTGTCCTCTCCCAACCCGTCTGGTCAACGTAGGAGTAGTAGACCAATCTGCTCACTCCGGGGAGAGGCCTCATCCAGTAGTGGATCGAATATGGCTGTGATGTATTTTTATTATATATATACACAGAAGGTATCAGCCAGCATCAAAAGGCAGAAAACACAGAAGTCAGATCAATATTTGGTTAAATTATCATTGGCCATAATTCCACTAATACAAAATTTGCATAAGTGTGAACAAAAATAAAATAAAATCAAGACTGCAAATTCGTGTTTACCACAACTTTTCGTAATATCAATTACAGTATATATTCTAATAGCCAGATTTGCATTGAAATGGTTTAGTCAACGCTTTTCAAGTTGATATATTGGAAGAGATATCTTCTAATTTCGTACATATATGCTTTTCGCGAAGCACATCTTAGCATTAAAGCTTCCAAAACTCGTTTTGGACCACTCATTGTCTGCGTTTTCTGTTCAATGAACACTGAATTTCCTTTTTTGTTGTATTTCAACAACCATTTTCTTGAAACTGATCTCTCTCTCTCTGTCCACGAATGCTAATGAATCGACAATTTGTTTGTGCTTCTCACTCAGGTACTTTACTTGCGTCTGTGGACGGTTACATTTTTTCTGAGTCTCATCACTGTAACACTGCTTTCTTCTTTTAGACTCTGGACACGTTTGCCGGCCGGGTGGCCGAGCGGTCTGCGGCGGTAGGCCATCGGCTCGAAGGTCCCAGGTTCGAGTCCCGGCAGGGGCATGGGTGTGGATTTTAACAGATAAAGGCGAATTGTGACGGCCCGAAGTCCAAAGTTACTAGACTGGCCCATATAAAAATAAACTTTACCAAAGTTTGTCTGGACATGTTTAATTACCTTTTCTGCTTCCATATTTTTTCACCAATGGTTTAGGAACTAAAGGAAACAAATTCAGTAGGTTTGAGACATCTTTTTAGGAGGAGATTTCTCAAGTGTGTCAAACGCTCGCTTTCGATTGTTCCTGTTTTCGACCCGGGAGTTGCAATTAAAATAAACAAATAATTAATCATTGCAGTAGTTCACAGAAGAAGAAAATCTCTACACCCAACAAACACAATGTTTATCCTAGAAGAAATGCGAGATTCACGCTGTCAAATACTCAATAGCATATGACGTTAGCTGGTTCCTCTATACAACTCCGGAGGACGTCATACGAGCTCCCACCTACAACCCCGGTTTTCAGCTTCGGAGGGCCACGGCCAAGTCTGCGCTACTTTCTTAGTTTATTACTTACTTTGCACGCACTGGATCACCCACCGGAAGATTTCTGAGAGGTAGGAAGGGAAGAATACGCATAATCCCAATAGGGTAGGAAGCCACAAGATCACGTTTTGAGGTCAAACCCCAGGGGACTTTCTGGTCATTCAGTCTAAAGAAGAATCTTAGTATATAGTAGGGTTGAATTATCAACAGTATACTGTATGATTGTTTTCGAGTTTGTCATAGCTGGCTGTCATCACAGTGTCGGAATAGTGCATGAGCTATACTCGCATATATAAACTATAGGTTTTTCACTTATTCACCAACATGGAATCAAATGATGAACGTCCTACGAAGATAAAAACGTATCTGCATCAAGAAGACCTCAGAAATGTAGATATCGTTGTAATTAGTAAGTACGGGGTTGAAATAAAATCAAAACAATATAAACCTTTCAAAAATAAGATGGAAAGCTCAGATGGTCGAGTTGAGAATTGTACCAAACCAGTATTTATTTGGCATGTTATGACCTCCCCCTTTCACAGACATCAGATGGCTGCACTGAAAATATTGTCATTCGAAGAGATGCTTTCATTACAACAAGCGCTCGACAACTGATTTGCGTAGTCAGCTGTTTGGTAGAGAAAGCAAATATTTAGCACATTTCTTTCCTAATGATGAGATTTAGAATTTGCTTATTGCTTTCTTGTACAAATAGGCCCCAAATATTTTCGTTGATGGTTGCTTGTAGCGGGAAATACTTGATGCTACGTCGTAGGCTTTAGGCTATTGTCTTTATCGTACACATAAAACAGGCGTAATAGGAGTAACATGTTCCCCAATACAGGGTTGCCATAAACTTCCTGAAACTGGGAAAAAGCGTGACAAGCTCAAGCCGGAAAGAGGACATTATCCTCTAATTAAGTAATACTATTTGATGATTGTTATCACACTACTGTTCCTATTTATTTTTAGTATTATTTCTACCACTATCTTTACTTTATATTACAATTGTTATAATTTTGAGAAAAACTTAATTCAAACTAACTTTGACAGTCATCTGTTAAAGTTTCATTTCTCGCTCTGTTCATATTTTTCAGATTGTTTTACAATCTGCATATTTCATATATTACTTTGAACCTGAATGTAAAATTCTGAACGTAACGTATTGAAATTTTAGTGGCACTGTCATGTTCCTTCAATTGTATCTACAGCAATGGATTCTTCCAGGAATTTGTTTGGGCAGGGGAGGAGGGGGCCAAAGCCAATATTGTGGGGCGTAAGTAGTATTTTGCAGGATTTCTACAGGCTTTTTAGGCGTAAAATTTTTGAAGTAGGCTTGTGCTAGAGAATTGGGGGCGCGTGAAATTCCGATGGGGTAGTCCGTCAGAATTTCAGTTCTACAAATAAACGATTTTTTTCGCCAGTTTACTGAGCTGCCAACAAAGAAATTGTGCATTGAACAGATTGTGTACAGGCACAGAGAAAAAACACTCACAGATTTTCAGTAATTCGAAATACTGTTCTGAATGGATCACAGTTTCACCACT
>JAGDQP010042077.1:1580-16669 GCA_022664845.1 Lepisma saccharinum | reverse complement strand
ACTCCGAGGAAGAGCTAGGAAATGAAGATTCAGAAGAAATTGATGTTGATGTCCCAGACGTAATGAAAGAAGAAGTGGATAAAGTACTTCGAGGGATGAAGAACGGAAAATCACCAGGAGAAGATGGACTCACAGCAGAGATGTTTAAATGGGGAGGTGAAAAGATGAAAGAGGAAGTTGCTAAATTATTCTCGATGTGCTTGAGGAAGAGAGAAATACCCAGAAGTTGGAACAATGCCGTTATCATTTTGTTGTACAAGAAAGGGGACAAAGAACGCGTAGAAAACTACAGACCAATTAGTTTACTGTCAGTCCTATACAAAATGTTCACCAAAGTTATTTTGAATCGTATTGAACGAGACTTGGATTTTAATCAGGGAAGGGAACAAGCCGGATTTCGCCGTGGATTTAGCACAATGGACCACATACAAACATTGAATGAAGTTATGGAAAGGACTAATGAATATGAACTTCCATTATGTTTGGGATTCATAGATTTTGAAAAGGCTTTCGATTCGGTCTCCTTGTCAGCAGTACTTAAATCACTTGAACATCAAGGCATCGAAAGTGCATACATCAAGTTACTGCGAAACATTTACTCGACTGCCACTTCTGTCATTAGGCTGCATCAAGACAGTGAAAAATTTAAAGTTGGAAAAGGGGTAAGGCAAGGAGATTCAATTTCTCCGAAACTGTTTTGTGCGGTCCTGGAGAGAGTGTTCCAGAATTTAAACTGGGATGAAGTTGGAATTAAAATTAATGGCGAATATCTTCATCACCTACGGTTCGCTGATGATATAGTCCTGTTTGCTTCAAGTGCAGAAGAACTACAAACCAGAATGGAAGAACTGAGTAACGAGAGTTCGAAAATAGGCCTTAAAATGAACTTATGTAAAACAAAAGTAATGTACAACCAACATGCTGCAAAGAAGGAAGTGAAGATTAACGGAGAGACAATAGGCATAGTTGATGAGTATGTTTACCTAGGCCAGCTTAAAACATCGAGTGCAAAGTTGACTGATGAAATAAATAGAAGATGTAAAATGGCGTGGAGTTCTTTTGGAAGACTACACTTTATTTTCAAAAGCAAACTTCCAATGTGTCTGAAGCGTAAAGTTTATAATCAATGTGTCTTACCTGTAATGATGTACGGTTGCGAAACTTGGACACTGAATGCGCAAACGACTCAAAGATTGAGAGTCACACAAAGAGCAATGGAGAGGTGCATGCTAGGAATAACCAGGAGGGACAGGAAGAGAAATGAATGGATTCGCGCACAAACAAAGGTAGAGGATGTAATCAAGACTGCGAAGAAGATGAAGTGGAGATGGGCCGGTCACATAGCTAGACGAACAGATGGAAGGTGGACGACAAATGTACTACAGTGGATTCCTAGAGAAAAGAAACGACCGAGACGACGTCCAAATGTAAGATGGGTAGATGAAATCAAGCGTTTTTCAGGAGCTACATGGATGAGGATATCAGCAGACCGAGAAATGTGGAAAGAAAAGGGGGAGGCCTTCATCCAGCAGTGGATAGAAAACGGCTGAATATGATGATGATGATGATATATATATATATATATATATATATATTTACATTAGTAAGAAATGCATTAAACAAAATCCATTATACCATAGTTGAAAATAATATATTGAATACACGCCGTATTAACGTTTCATCAACGCAATGACGTCTTTGTTGAACAATGATTTTAAAAAAACGTATTTTTTTTTTTCAACCGATATCGGTTCATCAACGAATTGAACCTAAAATCAACGTTGAAAACACGTATGTGTGCTTCTGGAGTATTATTGCTTCATGTTAACTATCTTGGATAACCAGACAAGTGGTAATATTTTAGGGAAATTAGAAACGGGAATCGTCCACCATAACATTTACCCCTTTCCTCCTCCCCCCCAAGGAATAAAAACTGGCCATGCAAACTAAAATAAAATGTCACTCGTCTGCCTGTCCAAATTCGTCATAGTGCAATAGATCATGAATTGTAGGAATTCGAGGGTTGAATATCTTATCAATTGGATATTCCGTTCCATAGGGAGAATGTGGTTTTGAGATTAGGTTAGTGGACGTGAAGTCTAACCAAACTAAACTGTAAGGGCACGGACATACTACCAGCGCACAACAGAGCGAACGAGCAAATGTGTATGCGAGAGCTTGGTCAGAGCGAACGGCTCAGTTGGGAGATGGCACCATTCAAGAAACTTTCTGTGTTTGAAACTGCTTTGCTGTTGGAAAATAGTTACTATAAATACTACTATGTTTTAAGCAAAAGAAACCGAGTAGCCGTACTTCAGTTGGTAAAGCGCTGGCTTCGCATTCGGGAGGTATTGGGTTCGATACAAGCGGAGGACCATCCTGAGTGAGGTATTTCCAGGTTTTTCCTGTCACACCAGGCAAACGTCGGGATGGTACTTGAAACTTCTGCCCTGGCTGATTCCTTGCCGCGTTCTTTCCCCTATCCTATGCTGGCCTGAACCAGAGATCCAACAAATAGTTTATAGAATGTATTTCCTAGAGTACTCCCCGGTTTTGAGTAATGAAGATTTGGGGGTTTAGCTCATTAAATATTTCCACTCTTCAATTTATCTGTTATATCTCTCCTTCTGAAATAAGCATCATTCTTTACCCATACAGGTGGCCTTATTTGGACTTCCGAAATTAAAATTCCCTTGGAAAACCTCGCCGTCACAGAATGAAAACCAAAACGCGTGCAATTTAAAAACCAATCTCCTCCGTGAACGTGCTTCTCTACACGAGGACTATTCGCGTTTGCGCATGCACCATCTCGAGCAACAAACTTTCGTCGCTCAAGAAATAGAGCTTTCTGCGACAATTTTTCGCGCTCGCTCGCTCGCTCTTATCCGGTATGAAAAGTATATATATTTCAGTCTACATTTGATTTTCCGCTCGTTCACATGCTGGCAGTATGGCCGTACCCTAACTAAGACTTGAAACATCTCTTGGCCAAGGATGTTCTAATAGAGGATAATGTGTTTTCGCCAAGAACATGAAGCCAAACATCACAGCTTATTCCCGCCCAGTTAGCTCACTCGCTTACTCCGTCCCCAACTTTTTTAAACATTTTTCAAAATATTTCAGATTCTAATAACATTATCAAAATGTTAAGATCTCTAGTACTTGCAAAATTACTATGAAATACAATGGACAGCGAGCGATCTCGAGATCTTTGTCCATTGATGAGTGATACGTTGTCAATGAAATAATGACGCCATAATCTTTGTGACAACGAATCACTCATCAATGAACAAGATCTCGAGATCGCTGTCCATCGTATTTCATAGTAATTTTGTAAGTACTAGAGATGTATCTTCTTAAAATTTTGATAATGCTATCAGATTTTGAAATATTTTTTTTAAAATGTTAAAAAAAAGAAGCGAGGAGCCTTAAAGAAAAACTATTTGATTTGTTTCTTTCACAAATACATGACAATAGAATATCATTGAAAAGAAACATAGCGCAAAAGAGCAATGGAAAAAATTCAACAACAAAGACCTCATATAGACGACCTTGAAGTATGCAAAACCTTATTTTGCTTAGTGTAAACAACCACCTCGGCAAGTTATTAATTCTGTTAATTCGTCCTCGTTCTCGACACACGACTACCAATGTCCATTTATATAAGATTAACGATGTTGACACTTAATTCAGTGACTGCATTGACAATGCATTTGTAAAGGTCCTGGATTTTTTTTTTTTTTTTTTTTTTCACTGTTCTAAATATGAGGTTATTACACCTTTAACGCTACTTATTAATTGTGTCAATTTCAATTCATATCCTCATCATAACATTGGAGACTTTCCACTTTCATACTTGTGCATGAACTATTTAGTTACTTATGTGTATTGATTTTCACAAGCAGTAGGTACAAGGGATTACTTGTGTGTATCGACAATTACAGTTCCCAGATCCACAAAAGAAAGAAAGAAGAAAATTCCGCCGCAACAATAATTTATAATCATCACAAAATATTCGTTGACTCCAACTTTATGGTTCGTCTTATCAATATTTGATAGCAAAGAATGCATGAATATAATTTAAATAATATTTTGTACTCACCATGTAGAGGTGGGCTGGTTCCGCAGCTATCTGCTATGTACTCCTCCTTTATCTTAAGTGGGATACCGTCATCCAGATCCTGGTAATAATAACAATAGTAATATTAGTAATATACTGTACTCCCACAATTACAACTATAACGTTCAATACAGTTAAAAAAATAATATTCAAAATTCGAAATTTTCAGTCGAATATTATTGGTATTTGAATAATATTTATAGCTCTATCTCCCAGGAAACAAAAACCTAAGTTTAAAATTGATAAGCATAACTTTATATTCGAAATAGCCAAACGGATCCATCACAGATATCCAGATGATGGCATCCAGGCAAAACCGAATCTAGGAGACGGTCATACGACTCGCAGATATCCGGATCTTTGAATGCAAGGTAGATCTCGCACATCCGAATTCACAGATACTGATCTAGATCCAAGTTAAGATACTAAATCTTTGAATCTAGAGCCCAGTATACAGACTTACTTATACTTAAGATAATGTATCAATTTTCTCTTACGCTGATGGTAATTAGTGTTGCCCACGAGACGAGACGATACAAAGAAATGTCTATGGACTTCCGTAATGAGACGAGACAGTTTCTGGAAAGACATTTTCGAGAAGAGACATCGTCAAATCTCGTCTCGTGGGTATCACTCATTGCAATAATTAATAGAAGATTGGAAAACCAGCTAATCGATGGGATTTCACTAGCGCGAATGTAGGGATGGCACCTCGATTACGATCCTGGCCACCTTTCCCATTCCTTTAGTCGGGCTCAGAATTGCTTGCCGAGGGACGGCATCCCTCGATTTTTTTTACTGACTTTGTTTGTAGTTGTTTTGCACGTCTATTAATGCAAATAAAATAGTTTGAGACATTTCAATTTACTGTATTTATTTCCTTAAAGTTGTACTCGTCAAGTTCTACCATCACTCAACCCTAAACCGCGCTTCATAGCAAATACAACCCAAAAAACTAAATCAAGTAAAGACCTAAATGTAATGAGAAGAATTTATGGAAAAATATTAATAATGAAATGTTGACGATAAAATCTTATACACATATGCATGATATAAAGGGATTTATGACATCATACTTACTAGCAGCTTTGTTGTGCAAAATAAAATTACATAATAAAACAGAATGCTGCTAATGTAATCAAGGTGATGCGATATTACACACCGTGTCTACATACAAGGTTATGAAACGGATTTATACATCCAACATTTAGCAATATTCTGGAGAAAGAAAATATGTCGATGCGCTGTTAAAATCATTGTTAAAAAAAATCACGGTCATGCAGAATTATATTGTACGTTTAATCCGAAACAGACACAAAACAGTTAAAGCTATCCCTACGGAACGGCCGTAGCTCATGTCGTAGAGCGCTGGCTTAGCAGTCCTAAGGTCCGAAAATGATCGTAGCGGTCGCCCATCGTAAAATTATTCCATGGTTTATCCTCAGGTAAATGCCGGGATAGTACCTACAAACCTTCCAACATCCTCTCCCCCACCTTATCCCGGCGTGAAACTTCTCTGCTTCTACCAATTTTTGTTCAATAACTTACGAAGCTTAATATTTAATATGTACTCCAAGTGTGCAACAATTTATAAAATTTTGTGACGACATTCTATAAAATCGCAAAGAGGTGGTGGCTATGTAACTTTTCGTTTCAGCAGGTCCAAGATTTGACATCCTGAGCCACAGATGCGTAAAGGATATAAATAAATTTAGTTCAATTCAGTTCTAAAATAGGTGATTTCGATTTAGCTGGCCGCTTTCAATTTGATGATGATAGTCACGGGAACAGATTTGATTTACTGTCACATAATTATATCCTATCACACTCGGGTTTATATGAAACCTGAAGCCCTTACAATCTTTCTCTACTCCCCCTTCCCTCTTCTATGCGCACCTCAATAAAACGAAATTGGACCAAATCGAACCCTACGAAACATGAAAATTGAAATTAAAAGTAAAACACCTATCCAGTATCAATGAAGAGCCAGTGGGGTAAAAACGATGGAACTCCATCTGGATTTTTTTAGGACAATATATAAAAAATAGAATTTCTAGTCCCATTGAAACACACTGAATTGTTTAAACATTCTTTTAATGTGAACAATAATTTGTCTGGAAATACTGCCAGATTTGTTGCACCACTGTAGTACATCTAATGAAATAACAGATGGGCACCATTAGTTCGAAATCGACCCCCAAAAATTTAGTTTCATCGTTCTTCCCCCTTAGACCTATCCTTTATCTGAAATGTGGACATGTAGAATGGGGAGTGGATTGGCTGGCTACCAAAGATGAGTAATAAGCAAGTTCTGAAGAAAGTTGGTGAGAGATTAACAATGCTGGCGACAATAAAGAGAAGAAAAAAACTGGTTGAGACATTAGCTGCGCAGAAACTGTATACGCAGGAATTAATTGAAGGTATGGTTGAGGGGGAAAAGAAGACGAATCCTAACTGCTTGACAGTGTTAAGAAAGATAAATCATATGCTGAGACGAAAAGAAGGTAGGTGCAAGAACAGAACGAACGAAGAGTTTTTAGCTTGTCTTGAAAGACTTGTTTCTTCCAGCTGAACAGTGCGTACTTTAGTACAGTTCCATCCGGGTTTCAGAACTGAATATTTTAAACAGCGTGTAGCCGTCACTCCTGGAAACATGACCGTGCGCGTTCACTTTCAATTCAAACCACAGCGTGTGTCAAGAAAGGCAAGTGCGCGAACCAGCTTATGCCGAGCGTGCGGAAACAGGCTGTAGAAGAAACCACCCAATAAGTTTTAATCTCTTTTATTTGGAACTAACGAGCGAACAATCCAAAATAGAAAAAAAAAACTGTTGGCAGACGGTACTTATCGCAATCAAGAATATGATTTAATAATGTTCATATCAGGGGTGGGCGGAACCAGATCCTAAAGGGGTACCCGGTTTCAAAATCCGGGTACATGACTACAAGATTTCTGTAATTACCCATCACGACAAGTAGCATTGACGAGACTCTGGCAAAATAAGTTATGCTACCGCCCATATAATCAATTATATTCTTATTCCTAGAAAAAATAAATTATGCACAAGTTTAATGTTCTGATAGCAGTAAAATGACATGTTTTAATCTTGTCCTCGTTTTTTCTTCCTTTACGACTGATGGGAGACATTTGTAATATGGACGAGAAATTTATTATATTTCTCCAATAATTTTGCCAATCTTTGCGATTTTTTTTTTTTCACTTCTCTCCTTTCCCTTTGCAACAACTGAACAAATGTGTTGCGGGGTCTTTGAATCACTTCCTTGATAAAAACTTGACCTGCTATCAAGTTTATTCCGTCATCTAAAGGGGTCAGGGCAAGGGCACGAGGACATAATACGCATACATTTGAGGACAGGAAGAGATTATAAATTTGTCAGCTGGTTTTCTCTTATAGTTTGCTGCATACCACACATTCTTCATCTTTATAAAAAATATAGTTAATGAACACTAGCTGAAGGGAAGACTGTTAACCAACAAGAAATATTAAATTTCTATTATTTTTTTTCTAAGATTTTCTTATCTTAATTTGGCTATCGAAGAACCTTATACCGAAGACATGATACAAGAAATAGTTCTGGGTCAGGAATAAAGAAATTGGAAACCCTTCTCTTTTTTCTTAACTTTGATTGAATTTGAATTTAAGGCTTCTCGTCAACTTTGGCTCAGACCGAATGGATAATGATGGGACCATTGGTGGAATGAAACAAGTAGGAGAACCCGAGAAAACCAACGCTCACGGTTCTTGTCCACCACAAAGTCCACATGGAATGACGACTCGAACCAAGGACCACACGCACCAGATGTGATGCTCTACCACTGATCCACCACGGCCATTTTAAGTTTGATGAAGTGTTGCTGTTTTGTTTTTTTCAGTGTGCCGAGTTTACTCTATTATATTTTTTATTAGTATAACACTACTTTTAATATTTGGATTTTATCTAGTTATATTAGTATAGTGTAGACTATACTATAGTCTATAGAAATACCATATGAAAATATTTAAATTATTTACATAATAGTAGTATGAAGTTTAAAACTGACCCAACTTACCCGTCTTACGGAAGATCATTTTCAATACACATTAAAATAGAAAAAAAAAAAGAATGTGCCATAACAATAATTTTAACGGCATAGATGCCACCGCTAACATACTAAACGCTCGATACCATATTTACCTCATTTTACATGTCTGTTATGTTAAGGTGTGTTCCGGAGGCCTTCAGAACTCTCCGCTTGAGCCAATGACGAAACACCTGTAGATAATATCATTCTATCAGACTATCCCTTGAGTAATGTATTTTTGCACAGTGAGGAAAATAACGATAACCTACCTAGAACACTACCGTTAGTATGGAAAATAGTCTCCATCGGACTCCACAACAGTCTGCCAGTTGTTGAATCTCCCGCTGAAAGAAGTCACCGGTTTTTGAGGCAAAGAACTGGGTCACTGTTGGTCGCACGTCATCCTCATTTTGCATTGTTTCCCCCGAAAGGTGGTTTTGCAGACTGCGAAAAAGACAGCAGACTGTTGGTGCATGATCTGGTGAAAACACCGGGTGAAGGAGTTCCTCCCAGACCCATTCCTCGATCTTAGCACAGGTCTTTCTTGCCGTGTGTGGGCGCGCGTTATCACTGTGGATGAACACTTGCGATTAACCAGAGCAGGACGTTTCTCCAACAATGCAGTCCGTAGGCGCTCAAGCTGCTGACAGTAGATATCTGCAATGATGGTCTGGTTACGTGGCAAGAGCTCAAAATGGATTATCCCACCGATATACCACCAGTTTACTCAACATCACTATTCACTTTGTACGGGTGGAGATCCTGTTTTGGCACAGTTCCTGCGTCCCTCCTAGGTACCCACTGTCGTTTGTGTGTAATGTTATGATAGAGGACCAACTTTTCATCTCCTACCACCATTCTGTCCAGAAATAGCTCACGTCTGTGACGAGTGAGCAGCGAAATGCAGATGTCAACTCGCTGCTGCTGCTTTTGAGGCGTTAACGCATGGGATACCCATTTTTCGAGTTTCGACATGTACCGTACCAAGGTCCTGGAGATGACGATGAACAGTCGAATGGGTGACATGGAGTTCGCTGACCAGTTCTTCAACAGTCTGCACTGGATTTGCCTTCACTGCTGCACGCAGGGTATCGATGTCCAGCTGCACAGGCCTCTCTACTCGTGGCTTATCGGTGAGCCTGGTGACCCCAGACCGAAACCTCTGGCACTTTCGCACATACACAGCGCCCTGACCACATACGGCATTGATGTTTCGTGCCGCTGCGCTGGTTGGATGTCCCTAGTGAAATTCATACAGCATGACATGCCGTATGTGGCCCTCCGATACTGCCATGATCTAACACAAGTCACACTTCCAAAACGTCGAGTACACCGTTCTCCTTCTACATACTGCTGAACAATCAAGTGCCCTATATAACTCAGTTATGGTATGTGCCGTCTATTTCACTATTCGCTCGTCAGATGGCGTCATTGTAGCGGTCATCGCACATACAACATTGCTTATGGAATAATCCGGTAGTGTACCGGGCAAATGGTACAAGGGAACGGGATTTATACTGGGGGCCAATGTGGTGAGAACAACTCAGGCACAAAAGAATGACTAATTATATTGCCACTATGTTATGCTAGGGCTGCAATTGAGGGCATGCGACGGTACATGTCTACCTGTGTTTCCTTTTCTGTAGGCTAGCGAAAGTACGCAGGCAACTGAGTGTAAAAGGTACAGTAACCAAATAAGAGACTTTTTTAGCTGCATATAAATGAATGTTCGAAAGGAATTACGCTGCCATTCTTTCATATTCTATTTACAAAATACATCAACATTAGTTTAATCAAATAGGCTATACATAAAAGATTTTTAACGTAAAAAAGAAAAAAGTATAAAATTAGGCAATTTTCGAAAAGGTTTCAAATAAGATATACCTGTATTTTAATCAAATTAATCGCCATCCTTGAAAATCTCTACAGAGAATTGTTTTCCTCCGATTCGAAGAACTAGAAGAAAATGATGTAGAAGTCCCAGACGTAATGAAAGAAGTGGGGGGGGGGGTAAAGAACGGAAGATCGCCAGAAGGTGGACTCACAGCAGGGAGGGGAGATGAAATGGGGAGGCGAAAAGATGAAAGAGGAACTTGCCAAATTATTCTCAATGTGCCTGAGGAAGAGAAAAATACCATCAAGTTGGAATAATGCTATTATTACTTTATTGTACAAGAAAGGGGACAAAGAACGCGTCGAAAAACTACAGACCAATCAGTCTATTGTCAGTTCTATACAAAATGTTTACCAAAGTTATCTTGAATCGTACTGAACGAGACTTAGATTTTAACCAGGGAAGGAAACATACCGGATTTCGCCGTAGATTTAGCACAATGGACAACATACAAGCATTGAATGAGGTTATGGAAAGGACTAATGAACTGAACTTCCACTATGTTTGGGGTTCGTAGATTTTGAAAAAGTTTTCGATTCTGTCTCCTTGGCAGCAGTACTTAAATCACTTATGATATTCTCCATACGAAAGCTTTGCTTTTATATACCAAAGGTAAAATAAAATAATGGCTGAGCAAAGCACTACAATTTATTCACTTTTTGTAGTCGGTACGGGATTGGCTGGGAATTTCTGATAAGAGCCAATCAGGAACCACGGAACTGTCTCACTGAAGGTTGTGTTGTGTATATGATTTAGTGTGTCTGAGGAAGCCGAGTGTTTTGGTAGTTGGCGAAAACGTTTACAAAAAAATTTTAATTTTTTAAAATAAATTGTAGTGCTTTGCTCAGCCATTATTTTATTTTAAATCACTTGAACATCAAGGCATCGAAAGTGCATACATTAACCTACTGCAAAACATTTACTCGACTGCCACATCTGTCATTAGACTACATCATGAGAGCGAAAGATTTAAAGTTGGAAAAGGGATAAGGAAAAGAGACTCAATTTCTCCAAAACTATTTCAGCGGTCCTGGAGGGAGAGTTCCAAAATTTAAACAGAACTGGAACTGGATTAAAAACTAATGGTGAATACCTTACTCATCTACGCTTCGTTAATGATATAATCCTGTTTGCTTCAAGTGGAGAAGAACCACAAACCAGAATGGAAGAGCTGAGTAATGAGAGTTCGAAAATAGGACTTAAAATGAATTTAAGTAAAACAAAAGTAATGTACAGTCAGCATGCGGCAAAGAAGGAAATAAAGATTCACGCACAGACAATGGGCATAGTTGATGAGTATGTTTATCTAGGCCAGCTCAAAACATCGAATGCCAAGTTGCCGGATGAAATAAATAGATGTAAAATGGCGTGGAGTTCGTTTGGAAGACTACACATTAATTTCAAAAGCAAACTACCGATGTGTCTCAAGCGTAAAGTTTATAATCAATGTGTCTTACCTGTACTGATGTGCAGCAGTGAAACTTGACACTGAATGCCCAAACGACTCAAAGATTAAGTCGCACAAAGAGCAATGGAGAGACGCATGTCAGGAATAACTAGGAGGGATAGGAAGACAAATGAATGAATTCGCGCACAAACAAAGGTAGAAGTTATAATCAAAGACTGAGAAAGAGATAAGTGGAGATGGGCAGATCACATAAAGGAACAGATGGAAGATGGACAACAAATGTACTACACTGGATTTCCAGAGAAAAGAAACGACGGAGGCGACGTCCAAATGCAAGATGAGTAGATGAAATCAAACGTTTTTCAGGAGTTACATGGATGAGGATGGCAGTAGACCGAGATATGTGGAAAGGGAGAGCTTCATCCAGCAATGGACAGAAAACGGCTGAATATGACGATGATGATGATGACCCGTGGTAAAATTGGAGAAGTACAAAAGTTATGTCATAGATCAACTGAAACGCCAATGAAAGCAATATGTAGCTTACAAATTGCTTTCAAATATAAACAATTTTTAAATTTCAGGATTAGCTGCGTTAAAATATTTTTAAAAACGATGTGCAATTACACAAGAAGGACAAGCGATTAAAACTTAAATCTAACACTTCGGGTTCTGTAGCATGGATTTCAACACTTTATTTAATATTTCGTTCACATAGTTATACACACACATAGTATATCTTATTAGAAAACCTTAGGTGTCTCTTATAGGGTCTTCCACACTTTAGATTAATATGGTTCTCCCAACTGAAAAGGAAGTAATATGGTATTCAAGTTTAAGACTAAAATATCCTATGTGTTATCAATCATCTTTACCATACAGGAAACAATCTTTCTATTCAAATTTTAATTTCCAATTTTTTTTTTTTTTCAATTTTTTTCCCCTTTAATTACAGCCAATATAAAAACTGGACGCGAAACAATACTCTCCACAAACTAATTAAGAACGCATTGGCTTGCTACAAAAATCAAAATTTCATGTGACCGCATGCAGTAATTGAGGAGTTTGATGGAATAAGGGCGTAAGTCGGAAAGAAGCATTTTGAGAAAAATGGCTTTTATCTTCAGACTCAGTCAGCACTGCTCATTTCACTCACGTTTATCACCTAATAAGTCACATAGCCCTACTTTAGCTTTTGGAGGGAAACTAACAGATTTTGGAAGATAATAAACAGTATTGACAACTGCTAAGTGATAATATGCTTTCAGGATACTCACTTTTGGCTATTGTCGCACCTGATTCATTCAAACAACTGCCCTGGCCTCTAGTATCAAGATACTGAAGAGCTAGTTATTGAAGCATGGTAGAAGCCATTTATGCATTTGGTGGGAAAATGGCGTAACCTCCCTTACGCCACTATTCCATCAAACTCCTCAATTCGTCGTAAAGATCACGAAAAAGGCGTTTAGCTATTTTTCAGCAGACAAGAGGAACGTTTTTGCGCTAATTCGAAAGTTTCTCATTCATCGCATATCACATTTCTCCCGACCAAAGTGGGTTTGTAGACTTGCGAAGAGATCCTCTAAATATTGCAATGTACATTGTGATTATAACTATATCCCTCTTGGAAAAAATGGCGGAAATTTGAGTTACACCCTTTTGTAAACTTCTTAATCTGAATTCAGTTCACGTATTGGTAAGTTATGCCTAAGGAATACATGGAATGTCCACAGAATAAATTGATTTACGGGACTATGTTTACTTAATTTTGTTTGGTTTTTGTAGCGTGAAATAATGGGAAACACACCACAATCGACGTATAATTAAGAAGTTTACAATAATTCAAATTTCTCCCATTTTTGCACGAGGGATATAGTTATATCTAACTCTGCTTACAGAAAATCAACGCCAACTTTTATTTCTGACTATACCCTATAATTTAGCATACAAAAATTCTTAAGTAATAGTTTAATAATGCTGCTTCATTATAATATTGAAAAAAAAAAAAAGCAGAAACAGAATTCGTGTTTCGTTTTGGAGAAGAATAAGTGCATACTTTCAGAGGTGGCGTTTGGGGGTGGCAACTGGGGCAACCGCCCCAGGCCCCGCGTTCCAAGTTGATATTTTTCTTACTCAATGATATAAAAGTTGATTTGTAAAAAACAGTTTACAAATAAACTAGTTTGTATAGTTTCCATGCGAAATGTAATGTGAAATGGAAATTAATAAAGAAGCACTTGTAATTAGCAATGCAGTTTTTAAAATATATTGTACTTACTTTAAATAAATTATGTCGGATTTTTTTTTTTTCATAAGAAACCGTTGTTCATTAAAAAAGAGAATATTTAGTAATAAATTTAGGGTTAGGAATGAAAGGAAGAAGTGAGAGGAAGCATTTAGGGGGAAGTTGCTTACTGCTTTATAGGCTTTAGATGTAACATTTCGGCGCTCAGCGATTTTTACTTGTACTTTGGCCCCGCGGGGTCATTATTGCCCTAGGCCCCGCGCTCACCTAACGCCGCCTACTTTACTTACAAATAAAAATTCCCTTATACTCTGATATTATGAAAGAATATATAGTATCTCAATGTAACACAATATATAAATAATCATAGAATTAATAATGTCTACAACTGATTTTCTAATGATGAAGAGACAGATAAAATGCTACAGATTCTGATGGCCTGATGGCCCCAAACACAGCGATAGAAAATTTTGACATCTTCGGAGCTTCATTATTGAGATGTTGAAGGTAGATAGATACTACTGCCTACTCCAATTCATCGTTGTTTCAAAGTAATTATTCTTATAAGTAATTACTTTAAGGTCTCGAAAAAGATTTTTCCAGATTTTTCGAAAAAGATGTTCTTCGTCGTTCATGTTTCCAAGGCTTCTCCTTTTTTTTGGACAAGCATTTAGAACCCACGAAACCTTTATACTTGAAATGCTTAACATTGTATGGCTGTTTCCATCTGAAGAGTCTGAAGATAGTACAAGCTGTGAAGGTACAAAGAGATCGCCCGGTTTCCCTATAGTCGTTGAGCACTGTGTGCAGAATCTGCCTTGTTCTGTACACGGAAGGCCTCAGAATTGAGAGTAATTTCCTTTTCCTCCACTTGGTGAAATTTTGGAATGCATAGAGAAGCATTCCGGCGACGACTGTTGTATTTTTCTTCCAGTTTAGACTTTAGCTTCTTCGTCGTCTTCAATCCAACTATTACACAAACTGCACTGGTCCTTTTTCGGAAGGTGGAACAATAAAATCACATCTTTAAAATATTTTCTATAAATGTATATTCCGGCTTCCTCATCTTCTCTGCAGCTGTTAATATCATAGTGTACATTTTTGGTATAGTCAGCACTGGGTGCAGGTATTCTTTACTAGAGTTTAGAGGTGCTTTATTGGCAATACTGAGATTCAACGTGACGGAATTTGTTATATTCAGAAATAGTTTTCCCAATATCCTTTCTTTTCAGTGATCCTTGCCTTCTATCTGGTTTGTCACCTTCAACCACGCCAGTTGATGTCAGTTTTTCACGTGCTCTTCCCTTCACTTCTTCGCTAATTGACAGTGTATGAAGGA
>JAGDQP010042076.1:0-16670 GCA_022664845.1 Lepisma saccharinum | reverse complement strand
GTACCATCCCAGTATATGCCTGGCGTGACTGAGGAAAACGCTGGGAAGGCCTAAGCCAGGACAATCAGCCGTTGGTACCGAACCGATGTCCTCCCAAATACGAAACCAACGTTCTACCAAGTAAGGTACGGTGCTCGGAAGAGAGAATACTCGTTTCGATGTTTATCACATGCACGCACACAATATCATAGGCACGCCCATACAAAATATCGTAAAATGGTGTTAGGTTTCCTATTTTATTGTTTGAAATGGGACTCTCTTAAATTTTTCATTATTTGCTGCGTACTACAAGAAATCATAAATATATTTTTCAGAACCCAAGACATGTGATAATGTTTTCTGTTAAAGAAAAGAAAATTCCAACCCTTGCTCGCTCACTCACACTCTCTCAGAATCACACACCGCCGACTCAACGTTAGTTGGGTGGCCTATCTTGTAGGCTTAAAGAAAAATCGTGTATAACAAAGTCATGTGAATATAATTTTTTCCATGATAGTACCTGATAATTGTACATTATTAATTTGCTATTACAGACCTAATAATCGCCATGGCGTGGTTGCAATTTACTTAAGAAAAGATTTGCTTTACAATTATGAAATAGTTGACTTATCATCTACATGTGAAGGAATGATATTAGAAGTTGTTGGGATAAGGTTTGTTGAATTAAGATTAATCGTTGTATCCGTTTATCGGATCCCAAAGATAAATACTATGTGGTATCTCTCAGTAAATTCGAGGAATTATACAATATTCTAAATATTTATCCCAGTTATAAATTTGTTATATTGGGGGATATTGACATAGATATACTAAATAAAAAATCTAGTAATGCACTAAAATTTAATGACACACTCAGATCTCTAATTTGGGCTTATTTTAACAATATACCCACAAGAAAATTAGCCTGTCTGGATAACGTTATTGCTCATTCCGCTTTTGAAGGCTAATGTTGATTTTGAAGACAAGATAATAAGGCGGTGTTGTCAATTCTCTTTTATCTGATCACATGGGTCTTTGGGTTATATTATGTATCAACAAGGATATTAAATCACACACTTCGATTGGTAATGCTAATGTTACAAATAAGATATCTATACGTAATCTGAAAGTTCTTAATATAATGAACTTTATAAATTGCATTAGCGATATTGACTTTAATATGTTACTGAACTCAAACTTTGATGTGAATGATTCGTGGTTAGCATTTATCAAAATAATAGTATCTGGTTTGCTAACATATTGTCCAAGGAAGTCTAAGATAATTAAGAAGAAAGTTGATATAAATCATGGTTTACCAGAGAACTCCAAAAATTGAAGACTTCTTTATTTTATTGGTATCACCAAGTTAAAAGAGGGAATACTAACGGAATATCTATCTATAATCAACTAAAGAAGTTATATAGTTATGAAATAAAAATGCGAAAATTAAGCACAACGACACAAGGATAAGGAACGAGCAATAAATCGTCGGTCACCTGGTCTATAGTTAATAATGAGTTAGCTACTTCAAAAAAATAGAACATTTGGATGCATCAGCTGATATCTTTAATGATTATTTTGTTGATATATTAATACTAGCATGACTAATGTGTCTAATCCACAGCAGTTTCAGTCTTTGGACATACTTAAACTAAAAACCAATCATAGGTTTAACTTTGAGTATATTACACCCGCAACTATAATTCTTACGGTTAAAAACCTGAAAATAGTTTCTCGGAAGATGCTTACGGGCTTTCTACATACCTGATAAAACATGTTATAGACCTTATTGTTAATCTGTTATGTATTTTATATAATACTGTCATATCACAGGGAAAATTTCCAGACCCTCTGAAGGATACGATTGTTATTGTAGTACATAAGAATGGTAAGAAGAATGATTTAAGTAATTATAGGCCTATTGCTTTGGTACCAATTTTCTCTAAAATTCTAGAATATATACTGTTGAGACAAATCAGTAATTACTTTATGGTGAATAATGATTAATCACTGTCAGTACGGCTTCAGGCAGGGTTGTTCAAGAATCAACGCCATTGGTAAAGTAACTGGTGAAATATACAAGAACTTTAACAAAAGAATAGACTTCTGTCACTTTCCTGGATCTTAGTTGAGCTTTTGACTCAATTTCCCTTCTTTATTATTACTTAAACTACAGGAGTATGGGTTTACTGGTACGGATTTGATGTTACTTAGTTCTTACTTATCAAATCGTCAACAAGCTGTTAGGTACGAGGGAGTTGTTTGGAAAACGTATACAGATAGGGGAGTTCCACAGGGATCCATTTTGGGTTCTCTCTTGTTTGTCATCTTTATCAATGATTTTCCTACTGTTTTGTATGCTCATGCTCAACCGGTGTTATATGCTGATGGTACTTCTATTATGTTATGTCATGAAAATATAAATACCCTTGAACAAAATATAATTGAGGAATTGCATAAAGCAACTTAGTGGTTTGCATTAAATGAGCTGAAATTAAATATAAATAAAACGGTAAACATCCTATTTACGATGAATAGACAGGAATTAAATTGCAATGCTCATAAGTGTGCAAAGTACTTGGGTATGTATATTGATGAAACATTAACTTGGAATATGCATATTGATTATGTTATTGGTAAACTAGCCAAAAGCTTATATGTGATTTGAATACTTAGTTTCAGTTTATCACAGTCTTATTTATGCATAATACATCATGCCATTTATCAATCACACATTAGTTATGGGATATTATTCTGGGGTTGTTCTAATAGATCGAAAGAGGTGTTTGTGTGGCAAAAGAAGGCTGTCAGAATATTATGGAACTTGCCGATTGGAGCATCCTGTAGAGTTTTTTTTAGGAAACTGAATATACTTACTGTCCCTAGTTTATATGCCTATTGTGCAATTAATTTCATAAGGAGAAATATTTCGGCATATAGAACTAGTAAGCAATTACATTCCTGTTATACTAGAAATAGTGGCAACTTGTTATTACCATATAATAGGCTCCATAAGACACATAATACATATGAAACATATGGTTTGAAACTTTATAATTTACTTCCAGATGATATTATGGATCTTCCACATAAGAAATTTAAGTACATGGTGAAAAAGATTTTAATATTGGGAGAAGGTTACTAAAATATTGAAATACATACCATCATCACGAACGGCAAAACTACACAGTAATCTTTTATTTTATGTACATGTGATTAATGGATTTTATGTTAATCCTGTCTTCCATTTGTATGAATACGACCGTGCTTTTAATCTGTAATATATTAACTGTTTTTATATGTTTTATTTGTCTCTATAACATTGTTTAATTAAGATTTTATGGTGTCATGTATGTATAATTGTACTTTGTTAATTGACGCTCATCTTATGCAATCTCTTGCCCGTGATGTATGTTTTATAAATAAAATAAAAATAATAAAAAGATATTGTTCATTGCTATCGTATGTGATGATCTTTATATAATCAAGAGAGAGACATATTTAATTTCGAGATGTAGCGGTGTGTAATGAAACTGCGTATAGAAATAACAACATTTTCATTGTTTCAGACGATGTATTAATCGCGAACGTATATTTGAATTTGCCTAAACCAAACAGAATTGTATATCGTGATTCCCTAATCAAATTCGATAACATTGCTACAAAGGTACAGGTAATATACGAATAAAGTGTTGACTTTGCAGCTCTTCATTATCCTGCGTGGGTTAACAGCTAAACGATGTGGAAAAGCTCCGCGATACGAAGTCATTTGGAGCTCGCATTGCAATGGAGTTCACAAGTTTTTATGTGTAACTTGGGTGATGTAATTGCTTTAGCAACAATACCTTTCTGCTGTAAGCTATTGTTACGAACTAATTATAAATCACCCAGCAACCATTCTTTGAATTCTTATACAACTAAACACGGTTAAGTATAAAAAAAACGAATATCTCTTTAAGGTAAGTAGAAGAAAGAAAACCACTTTTAGTATAGTATAATGCTTGTGTATGGAAGTTTATTTCGTGGAATTGTGTAACATTTAGCAAGATAGACTGCGTTTCTAATAGGTTTGAACTCCTTAAGTTTTACTTAATTCAGTAAGTTTGTACACAGCTCAGTCAGGATAAATCCTATTTGAAAAATAGTAGTTAATCAATCTATTGTACATTAGAAATTGTAAAATCCATTACAATTCATTACATACATCAAACAATCTTTCACGCATGATTGTTGAGCTGAACAAAGATTCTTCCAATGATAACATAACAAAACAAGTGATGATGAGTTGGAAAAGTGAAAATAGCATTCTTAAGGTAAAAATGCGTTCATTTGTACGAGTTTGCGCTACTTTTAACGTGCTTTTGTTCACTGCTATCGTAAGTGATGATCTTTAGATAAACAAGAGAGACACAGATTGAATTGCGAGTTGCAGCGGTGTGTAATGAAACTGCGTATAGAAATAACAACATTCTCATTGTTTCGGACGATGTATTAATCGCGAACGTATATTTGAATTTGCCTAAAACCAAGCACAATTGTATAACGTGATTCCGTAATCAAATTGGATAAAATTGCTACAACGCGACAGGTAATATACGAACCATTCGCTTTGCAGCTCTAAAGCCTTCTTAGAGAATTACAATTTTTATGAATGTTCATTTTTCTGAGTAGGTTAGCAGCTAGGCGATTGTAGAAGAGCTCTACGAGTCGAAGTCTTTTGGAGCTCCTATTGAAACAGAGTTCATAATTCTTTATTGTAACTTGAGTGATGTAATTGCATTAACAACAATACTTTTTTCTTGTATGATATTGTTACGAACAAATTGTACATCACCCAGCCACAATTCTGTGAATTCGTATACAACTAAACACGGTTATGTGTAAAACCAACGAATATATCTTTAAGTTAATTAGAAGAAAGAAAACCACTATTACTATAGTACAATGCTTGAGTATGGAAGTTTATTTCGTGGAATTGTGTAACATTTAGCAAGACAGACTGCGTTTCTAATAGGTTTGAACTCCTTAAGTTTTCTTTATTTCAATAAGTTTGCACAGAGCACAACTAAGATAATTGCTAGTTGAAAATTGGTAGTTAATCAATTTATTGTACATTAGAAATTGTAAAACCCATTACAATTTATTATATACGTTAAACAATGTATCACGCATGTTTGTTGCGCCGAACAAAGAATCATCGGATTATAACATAACATAATAGTGGATGGACAATCATAAGAGGAGAGTCTTCTAAAATAAGAAAAATATACTATTAACAAAAGTTTCTCGTTTTGAATTTAATCATTATTTTGTAAATTCTATTCCTATTCTCAGAAATAGTTATTTGCATATCAATTCTTATAATACGTTTAATATCTAAATTAAAAAATATGCCTCTTTTGGCCTTCAGCCTGTGTCTCCTGCAGATATTATACTTCAATTAAGAAGTTGAAGTCTGGATTTTCTGGGGACATATATGGATTATCCTCTTTCTTGCTGAAATATATATATAATTGATATAATAATTTTTCTTTTGAGTGTCTTGATCAACATCGCAATGTTAGATGGTTTATTTCCTGATATCTTGAAAAATACTATTATTATTCCGATCCATAAGAAAGGTGATAAGAATTATCCTACTAATTTTCGGCCTATTGCTCTGGTTCCAGTAATTTCAAAAAAATTTGAAGACTTAGTATATAAACAGTTGCATTCTTACATTGAAAAGAATGAAATACTAAATGATTGTCAGTTTGGTTTTAGACCTGGTATTGGTACTATTGACGCTATTGAAAGGGTGATTAAAGTAATATATAATAATTTTGAATTGAGAAATATAACTTCTGTCTCTTTTCTGGATTTAAGTAAGGCTTTTGACTCATTATCCCATACAATACTTATTAAAAAAATGCATATATATGGAATCCAGAATAAAGAGTTAGATTTACTGAGATCGTATATTCTGGATCGGAGACAGGTTGTGAAGATCAATGGTTCTATTTCTTATAACTTAACTACTAATAGAGGTGTACCACAGAGTTCGTTCCTCGGACCTATCCTGTTTATTTTATTTATGAATGACTTTCCTAGTGCCATAAGATCAACGCCCGTCTTATATGCAAATAATACAACTCTAATACTGCATAATGCTAGACTTGATCAGTTATTTGAAGATAGAAAGAAAGAGATAATTTATGGTTCCAAAATAATGAACTAGTCTTGAATGTTACGAAAACTGAAAATATTGTTTTTTTAACTAAACAATGTTATTATAAATTCACAAACTCCCAAATTTGTAAAATATCTGTGATTATACTTAGACAATATTCTGTCATGGAACAACCACATTGACTTTGTAATAAAAAGGTTAGCAATGAATTTTTATGTATTGAGAAAGTTAAAATATTGTATAACATTTAATTATCTGAGAATAGCTTTTCATATCATCTAGGAAATTAGATGATATTACAATTCTGGACAAATAATGTCTCGATAAGGAAATTCCCCAGGATTCTACTATAGGTGAATTACCTAACTTTGATGAATATCAGATGTCTTTAATTTACTGTCGAGAATTTGCTAAGATAGTCAGGATAGATACTGGTACCCAATTTGATTTGTAGACTTTAAATTTCTAAGTTCTGAAAGGTGTAGTCAGATTAGGTTTGATGATTTTGAGATGGAAATTCCATCTAATATAGTGGAAAATTGCAAATGTCATGATGGAATCAAGACTGATAATTCTACACAAATGGACTTTGAGGTGCATAAACCCTTGGATAAGTGTACCCAAGTGGAGCTGGGAGTTATTGAAGTAGGTGATACAACTTACATGGAAGAAAAATGTAAATATTTTGAAAAAGACAATAAGAAATTAATTGAGGATCTTAAGAAGCTTCAAGGAAAATTAAAATCAGACAATGCGGCATTTAATGATACTCTGAAACTCAACCAATTAGAAATCGAGTGCCACTTGAAGAAGATCAAAGAGGTTACAGAGAAAATAACTATTCTAGAAAACACAAGTCTTTCGTTAATACAAGCATCTGATAAACCAACCTTAAGATCATCTGATGAACTACAGCCTTCTATAGCAATTTGTGAGCCTAAAAGGCTTCGCTAATTTGCTGATAGCCATGGGAAGGGTCTATGTAATTTGTTAACTGCTAAGAGTGCACATAAAATTTTGGGGATTATTAAACCTGGTGCAAAGTCTAATGAGGTCCTTGGTGATATTATGAATTCCGATACTTTATCTGAAACTGACACCGTAACAATTTTTATTGCAGGATCTAACCATACCTATTGCAATGATTAAAAAAAATCCAGTGATTACTTAAGAGTTATCTTGCTTCGAGCACTTATTATTTTACAGTAGTGTGTACCCTCAAAATACGTTATGATCTTCCGATATGGTCTGCTATAAATGTAGAAATAATTAATGTAAATTGTGAAATTTTAAAATTAAAAAAAAAATCCCAAATTTATTTGTTTTTGATGAAGGTAACATTGGAAGAAGATTTCACACACGCCAGGGTTTACATCTAAACGCCCTAGGCAAGGTATTTGTTTGTGAAAACATTTTAAGAGTATTACGGGGTTCCCCAAAATCCTGATGGAAAAAAGGAATCGCCCTTGGTTGGAAGAGTCAGGGAAACTTGTAAAGTCTACCGCAGTAAATTCGCTGCGGATTTGTACTTCAGGTATTTCCTCTCAACTTTCCTCTCATTTTGATCATATTATTGAACATCTGAAAGGAGTAAGCTGTGATTTTAGGGATCTGTGTATTGTATTTTTTTTTATCTTTATACTTCATTTTAATATTCAATCTATAAGAAATAAGCTGGGTGAACTGGATATCATTCTACAGGATATACCTGCCCATTTTTTATGTATTAATGACCATTGGTTAAATTTCTATGAAATTGGTATATCCTTCAAGGTTATAACCTAAATAATTTCTATTGTAGAGAAGATCTAAATTGTGGAGGTGTCGCCATATTCATGAGAAAGGATTTGAACATAGAATATGAGGTAATGGATTTATCTAAGGTGTGCGAATCCAAAATGTTTGAAATCGTTTGTGTTAAAATGGTGAAACTGAGAGTCATTCTAATGTCACTATATCGTACACCTGATTCGAGCCCAGATATATTTTTGGATAAACTTGATTTGCATTTTGGTATTTTGGAGAATTTTCGTCAATACAAGCTCATTATTTTAGGAGAAATAAATATAAATGTTTTAAAGAGCTCTAATATTGTAAACAAATTTCAAGGGGTATTGAGTTCATTTGACTTGATTTGTTTAAACGATTTGCCCACTCGGCATGAAGCTTGTCTGGATAATGTTATTACTAATTCTGATTTGAAAAGAACACCGTGTGGTACTA
Organism: Lepisma saccharinum; assembly: GCA_022664845.1. Classification (NCBI taxonomy): domain Eukaryota; kingdom Metazoa; phylum Arthropoda; class Insecta; order Zygentoma; family Lepismatidae; genus Lepisma; species Lepisma saccharinum. Next base: position 8,299 of record JAGDQP010042076.1, on the reverse strand, counting down.
TTGAACTAAGTTATCCGACCATCTTGGGGTTTGGACGATTTTTGAATCTAACTCTAATTCCCTCCAAGCAGTGTAACTATAAAATATCGACAACTTCATATAAATAATATTACAGCTTTACGTAATTATTTACTTTCTATTGATTTTGATTTATTTCTACGATCGTGTAGTGATGTGGATAGTGCTTGCTTGGGCTGCATTTGTGAAATTGTTGCATGATTGCATACTGAAATATTGTCCATTGGTATCTAAGAGAAGGCCTCATAACGTTTCACATAAGAATCATCCATGGCATACTGTACGTTTACATTATATGAAAAAACAAATATTACGTTGTTATTCTCAAATAAGGAATGGTAACATGGAAGATTTATCTAAATTTAATAATTTGAAGAAGTTGTAGAGACAAGAAATCACTAAATCAATGATAAATTATAATAATTCGCCTATTGGGAAGTCAAAAGAAAGTTCTGGCAGCGTGTACACTAATTAAGAAAGAGTCATCAACTATTAGTCGTATTGAAACTAGTGAAATTTCTGTTGACGATTTTCAACGTCACCTTGCAGATAGTATTCCTAAACAAAGTAATGTGTTCTGTTATGTTCCATCACAAAGCAGGTTCTTTATGAGTTTGCATGAGACTGAAAAAAAAAATTTAAACTTGTCCACATTACTCCAGCTACTATCATTCATGCTGTGAAGAAAATGAAATGTAGTTATTCGGAGGATAGTTTTGGTATGTCTGCATATATTCTTAAGATTTAATTTTTATACCCTTATGTAATATAATAAATAGCTCCATTGTTGAGGGTAAATTTCCCTCTATATTAAAAAATACGATAATTATACCAATTCACAATTAATTTAATAAAAAGGATGTTAATAATTATCATCCAATTGCTCTTACTCCTATAATATCAAAGGTATTTGAGTATGTATTGTTAGAACAATTAAGTTTTTATTTTAAGGTTAATAAACTCTTGAATGACTGTCAATATGGGTTTAGAGCGGGTTTTGGGACGATTGATGCAGTAGAGAAGGTGGTGAGTGAAATTTATTCAAATATGGAACATCAAAGGATAACTTCTGCAACCTTAATTGATTTAAATAAGGCGTTTGATACCCTTTCTCATACTTGTTTGATTAGAAATCTATCCTTGTACGGAATAGAGGAGAACGAATTAAATTTGTTTAGTACATACCTGAAGGATCGTAATCTAGTCGTAAAAGTGAACGACAATATTTCGGGTGCCATGACTATAAATAGGGGTGTCCCACAGGGTTCCGTCCTGGGTCCTCTATTGTTTATTATATATATTAATGACTTCCCACATCTCTGTGTAATAGTACAAAACTGTACGCGGACGATACTTCAATGTTATTAGGGAATAGCAATTTAGATGTCCTCAATATTGAAAAAGCTATTGAATTTAGACGTGCTAGTTTATGGTTCAAACAGAATCACTTGTGTATGAATCCTGACAAAACAGAGAACATTCTATTTACTCTTAATAATAACATTTTAATGAGTAACTCCAGGAATTCGGTTAAGTTGTTGGGTTCCATCTGGATGGGAATCTATCATGCAACACACACATTAATAATGTTATTCAGATACTAGCAAAACCCTATATTTACTAAGACGACTAAAATACCCTTTCATTGGAATATTTGAAAATGTCTTTTCATGCCCTCATCCAATCACACATTAACTATTGCATACTTTTATGGGGAAACTCCAAGGGCTAAGGAGGTTTTTCTATGGTAAAAGAAGGCCATCCGTACAATTTTTAATATAGCCGGTCGTGACTCTTGCAGGGGGTATTTTAGATATTATAGGATTTTAACTGTTCCTTGTAATTTTGTATTTCACTCAATCTTATATGTTAAATCTCATTTGAATGAATTTGATGTTGGTGTTAACTTACACTCCCATAATACTAGGAATACATACTTATTTGTTAAACCAAGAGTAAGACTTGAAAAAGTTAATAAGTCATATGTTATACAGAACATAAAGTTCTTTAATCTTTTACCACCGGACCTTAAAGCACTTCCACTTACAAGGTTCAAACGGGAAGTGAAGAACGTTTTAATATTAAGTGAGGGTTATACTATTGATGAAATTGAGTCTTTTCTAAGAAAATAGTACCAGGTCACATTAATTTACTCCTGTGTTACAATCATTGTACGGATACTTTAATATACTTATGAGTTATTGTTTATTTTGACCTTGTAACACTTTTATTCTGTGTGTGTAGTATTGTTCTGTGGAATGACTAACTCAAAAACTTTGAACATTTATATGTATTTATTTACTAATTTATTTTTCAGTGGTATATATGTGTGATGTTTGCTCTAAATCATTGGATAATAGATTGAATTATCATATACTCGTTTCACATTTTTTTTAGTTTAGAACATTATATGTGTACTTATTTGTTTATTTCATCTATTTGTCTGTCTTTTTAATATGATATTAACAGTATCTGTGTAAGATGTGTGTTGTAAATAGGTTGAGAGAGTTGTATACTTAAATTAATAAGACATGTTAGTAGTATATATATATGTGATATGTGCCGTAAATTATCCTATCTTTTGACCATACCTTCTATGTATATGTACATTTATATGATATGACGACATCAAATGCAACATTGTTGTTATAAGATGTATTTTTAAATAAAAATAAAAATAAAAAATGGTTACTATCAATCCCATATTAATTACGGAATACTTCTTTGGGGTGGAGCTCCTAGATTGAAGGAGATTTTCCTGTGGCAGAGAATGGCTATTAGATTAATTATGGGGCTTAACATGAAGAAATCATGTAGAGGCTGTTTTAAAAAATTGAAAATTTTGACTGTTCCTTGCTTGTATATTTATAATTGTATCATGTTTACAAGATTACACCGAGGTGAATATGTAACCGGATCCTAATTGCACAACTATAATTCGAGAAACGAGAACCAACTCAAACTACCAAATGACAACTTATCAGAGTTATCTGGTACAAGGTGTGACATTTTTTAATCTGCGCCCCAATGAAATTAGGAATTTTACTCTTGTCAAATTCAAACATACTGTAAAAAAAATAATTCAATGTGAAGAATTTTCGTGGACTGAAACCCAGGAATCCTTAAACAATTTTGGCTTTTTACCCTAAACGTCAAATGTACACAGTTAATATTGTACGACTGATTTTTCCACTTCTTGGTAAGGTGTGCATGTATCTGTTATTTTAAATGTTGTTTTTACCTTGCATTACTATTTGACTATATCATCTGCAACTTGTTACCATTAATGTAAAATAAAATAAATAAGGTAAAAAATAAATAAATAAAAGAAGTAATGATCAGATGGAAAAGTTAAAATTGTGTTCATAAGGTAAAAATGCGTTTATTTGTACCAGTTTGCGCTACTTTTAACGTGATATTGTTCAGTGTTATCGTATGTGATGATGTTTAGATAAACAAGAGAGACACAGATTGAGTTTCGAGTTGTAGCGGTGTGTAATGAAACTGCGTATAGAAAAAACAACATTCTCATTGTTTCGGACAATGTATTAATCGCGAACGTATATTTGAATTTTCCTAAACCAAACAGAATTAAATATCGTGATTCAATAATCAAATTCATTTACATTGCTACAACGCGACAGGTAATATACGAATCGAGTGTTCGCTTTGCAGCACTAATGCCTTGTTGGAACATTACAAATCTTATGATTCTTCAATATTCTGCGTAGGTTAGCAGCCAAACGATTGTGGAAGAGCTGAGCGATTCAAAGTCAAAAACAGCTCGCATTGAAACAGTGTTCTCAATTCTTTATTGTAACTTGGGTGATGTAATTCCTTTAACAAATCTTTTTGTTGTAAGCTATAATTACGAACTAATTGTAAATCATCCAGTTACCATTCTTGGAATTCGTATACAACTAAACACGGTTATCTATAAAATCAACGAATATCTGTTTAAGGTAAGTAGAAGAAAGAAAACCACTATGGCTATAGCATAGTGCTCGTGTATGGAAGTTTATTTCGTGGAATTGTATAACATTTAGCAAATTAGATTGCATTTCTAATAGGTTTGAACTCCTTAGGTTTTCTTTATTTCAATAAGTTTGCACACAGCTCAAGCAAGATAAATGCTAGTTGAAAATTGGTAGTTTATGATTCTATTGTCGATTAGAAATTGGAAAACCCATTACAATTTATTATATACATTAAACACTTTTTCACGCATGTAAACCTGAAGTTGGTGTATTAAGTTTTTCTGTTTGCATATTCTGAATGATGAACATGTGGAGTTTTCAAATTAGAGTGATGCCACCTTGGTTGGCACCCTTGGGGAGCTCGGGCGGTGACGTCATCAATTGGGTTATTGTAAGAGTCATTGAATACACTACGTCACGTTTCAAATATTTGAACACAGCTCCTACAATTTGCATCCTGTAACTTTCTGCTGATAGATAATGAATTCAGCTTTCGCTAAATGTATCCACTAATTATGTATTCGTTTTCATTACAGTGAAAAAATGCTTAAAATATTAAAATAGTCTGTTCTTTTATAGAACATTTGATATATATGAAATTCATTTAATTCTATATTACATTCTATTCCAATTAAGCTAGAAGCTATTAACGTAACATAATTCCAAATCATGAGGTCAGCAGTGTAAAACAAACCACATTATTTTAATGGGAATCGAGCCTACGATCCCTGGCATTTGAGGTGGGAGCGCCAGTCAAGTTGAAAATACATATTCGTTTCGAGTTAATTTTATTCCGATTTTTAGTATTATAGGGAAATTTAAGTCAGAAGAAGCCACATTGTAATAATTAAAGAAGATTTCGGATGAAAAATGTATATTTTTTAATATATATAATTTTCCACTACATAATGGACAAAGATGGCGACAAAGATCTACTTATTGTTTCTGCTTTGAACAGAACAAGATGCTAGTTAGCGGGAAAAGCCACTTTGTTTTCAGTAGTAAGAAAATACAGAGCAGATTGTTTGAAAGAAGAAACAAAGAGCGTTTCATTTAGTAGAAGAGGTGTTACAAAACTGTATACCTATAACCAGATAGTATCAACCATAGTTTACGCTTTCTGCTAAACTATGTAAGAAGAAATATCAATTGTAGGTCATAATGATTGAAGACAATCGGATATTTTGAGTAGGCCTAACCTTCTTCTGTTTTGTGTTGGTGGCGGAAGCTAACAATGTAGAGTTGCAGACATTATTAGCAACGCTGTTTGTGTATGTGTGTGTGCTTTTTAAAAAATGTCTTTCAGGACAGTAACAAACATATGCTGTTAAGATAATAACGAAACAAATTGGGCAAGATGTTACTGTATTCACATGTGACCAGCAGTTTTACAGAGTGGCATTACACATACAGTGGGCATATTCTGAACAATTTCAGAACGTTATGCTGAGACTTAGAGGCATGTACCTTCTGCTGATTTTCTTGGTTGCATTGGTACTCTCATGGTGGACAGTGGATTAACTGAAGTAATGCAGAATGTATTTGCGGGTATTAGTAAAATGCTACTTGGGAAAAAATTCCCTCAGTGTGTACGCGCTCTGAGGTTAATTGCTGAAGAAATTTTGAGAGTAATATTTGAGTCGCAATGGTTACAAAGTGGCAAAGAATTGCTGGATGTTCTGGAGGACTTATCCAAGAAAAGTAAAACAACAAAGCTGTTGGTTGATGTTCTCATAAAGCCTGTATTCATTATAAGAGCAGAGAGGGAAGGTGACTAACCTATAGCACATAGAAGCTGTAAAGAGCATGATGTCATATTTTCTTCTGCATCTCATACTCACTACGCCAGGTATGGTTTGTTTTACTTACATGCGTCATATATCTGGTATTTGGAATGGTATATGGAGTGACATGTGGATAGAAACGACTCTCATGAGATTTGGACACAGCAAGGGTGAAATCGTTGGAATTACACTACGTCCAGGACGTTGAAAACATGGGCATGGAGCATGCATTCTTGTAAGACATTTGAGAAACATCTCACGATTGAAAGTAAAAATAGTGACTTAAAAACGCAAGTGACCCACAGAGAGGAAGCAAAATCAAGAATTTCAGCTGATGCAGCTGATAGGCATAGAATTCGTGAAATGCAATGAATCCTGAAACACATCCAGAAAATCTCGTAAATGTAGCTACAGGCATAGTAGCGCCTTCGACAGTCAACGTCCATGAAGCTGTAGCAATTGGCAAGAAAATGATGAAAGAATTTGAAAATGGTTGGCCATCAATCTTTTATAATCCAATTCCAAGGAAAATTGTAACAATGTCCGAAAAAAGGAAGAAAGGTAAAACTGGGACCTCAGAAATCTTGGACACACACATAATATACTCAAAAGTAATTGGTCTTCAAGTTAGTTTAAGAGATATAGACGTAAATCAGGTGCTTTCCAGTGAACTTTCTCCAATTCCAACTTCAATGTTTTACAATCAGGTGAAATGAGATTATGTACAATTAAATCAAGTATGAAAAAGCTGTTACAAGTTTCTCGTTTCCAAATAATTAAACATCAGGAAGAAGGAACAACAATAATTGATGGAGGAGCACTTATGTGATGTATCAAGTGGTCTGAAAAGGCACAGTGTGTGATTTCATTAACGAATTCAAAGTGAGCATAATGAGAAGATTAAATTCTGGTGACGTATATCTCGTTTTTGACCGGTACAGAGAATACAGTACAAAAGATACCGCTAGAAGATTAGGAGCAGCAGGTGCATCTCGAGTACATGTGTTGAATTTTACAACTCCTCTCCCTCCACAGAAAGTTGTACTAGGTGTGACAGAGAACAAAACACAAATCATCCATTTGATTTGCCAAGATCTCTTACAAGATTTCGAATTCCATGGTAATACTGGATGGTATAAACTGTTTCTCAACGGTCCAGAAGATATCCCATTCGAAATTTCCTTGAAAGGTGTAGCAAAGAGACATGACATGATCACTTCACATGAAGCGGCTGATAACATCTTAGTGCAACAAGCATTTGAAGTAACTCTGGCTGGAGACTCTCAAGTGACTGTAATATCGGATGACACCGATGTTTTCCTATTGCTTGTTCATTTCTACTTCAAGGAAAACATTACAACAGAAATGTTAATGGAACCACCAGTGCACGGACGAACTGTCGTAGATATTGGTGCAACTGTATTGGATCATCGGAAAATCATTCCCAATATTCTGGCTGCTCACGCTCTCAGTGGTTGTGACACTACAGCTTCATGCTTTAGTATCGGTAAATGAAAAGTTGTGAAAACCATTAAGGATGGATATTCACTGTCGTTACTGGGCGACCATACAGCACTAATTTCTATTGTTCTAGAGCAAGCTTCACTATTTGTCACAAAATGCTATGGTAAAAGCATCTGTAACAATACCACAGAGGCTCGAATAAAACTGTGGCATGAAAAAATGGGGAGAAACTGTTCAAAAGCACCACAGCTTTCCTCGCTTCCTCCAACGAATGAAGCTTTTTCAAAAAACGTCAAACGTGCACATTTGCAAACGTGAGTGTGGGAAAGTGCATTGCTCAGACATCCACCTAAACTAGACCCAACTATGTATGGGTACTATAAAGACACTGCTCAGAAAACTTTAGTGCCATTAACTTTGCCAGAAGATGTACCCTTAGCACCCTCTGAGATACTAAAACTGATTAAATATTCGTGTGAAAGCGATAAACCATGCAAAATGTATCGTTGTAATTGTAGAGATTCCTCCTTACCATGTACGTAGCTTGTTCTGTGCCTGTAACAATATTGGATGTTACAGCCCTATGACATCTCGTGCAGTTTCAAATGAGGATGGAAATAGTACGGATGATGAATGTACAGTGGAATGTTAGATTTTTAAATAAAATTTTATCTCATTCTTTGTGAATTATTTTAAAAGTTCGCCATGAAATTTACATTGGTAAATAGGTACATTAATAATTTAAATATTAAAACAATATTATGATTTTTCAGTTGTCTGAAGAAAACACTTCCTTTAAATAATCGAAAGAAAATATTCAGGTTTGTTTCCCTTAGATTGCACTATTTGTATCATAGTTTGTAATTCAAGGTACATATATAATACTACGGTAACCTAAATTTTTCACGCATTGAAAGTGAACGTTTCTTATGCATATGTAAATAAGCATGTATGAGATATAGTTATAACAGTAAATGATATAAATAAGCATAATTTATAATTATATACGAATATGGAAGTACAGTATGACCTTCATAATCCTACAGTTTCCGATAT
>JAGDQP010042075.1:2012-16670 GCA_022664845.1 Lepisma saccharinum | reverse complement strand
ATATTTTCTGTGCACTGCAGGATGAAGATCTCCCACATTTTCCACCAAAGATCTGCGTGAAAAGGAGTTTGTCTGCCTCGTAATTATTACGTATATCTTGTCCATATGTTCTAGTATTTGTATCGTGGGAACTTTCCAACAAGGTGTGAATATTTTAAAAATTCAAATATTGAACTTATTCAGTTTTGACATGTGTGCAATCCTTCAATTCTAAATTTTTATTCCAGTAAAATTCCGTTATATTTCACCTCAGTATAGGCCTACCTCGGAATCAATTATTTGGAAGTACTCCAATATTATAATGCATCTTATTTCAATATCTAGTAATGGAAGGATGTCTGCTTTCGATTCAGAATTGTGTTATCCATGTCTAGTACTGTATTTCCGAATTCTTGTTCAGCAGTGCTAAATATACGTACGTACTGAATGTTTCGTTATTTATATCGATAGAATCCAATGGGAAACGTTTGTTACTGCGGTTATAATTTTGCGGCTTCCGTAAGCTATAGAGTTAGGTATTTAATCGTACGAACTTTTATAAGATGAATTCTGAGAAGAAAGAGATTCTCTTAAGATGAATCTGATATTGACCTAACAAAGTTTTCCTCCTCTTGCACCTCATACCACATTTTTGGCATCTACTCTTCAAGATTACAATCAGTTGCATAGGTCGACTAATTCGTGAAGTGTCTTATACATTTCTTCAGCGTATAAAATATTCTAGTAAACGGAATATGAACTAAAAAATTCACTGGAAATTTAAAAAGAAATCGAATGAAACGTATCATTAATTTCTGGATATGTGTGTCCAAGATACACGCAATAATATCTACACTAATGGAAATGTGTAAAAAAAAAAGTGCATGTTTCATTATGCCGCGGATAGGACTATAACTGTATTCCCTCTATATGATCATTACTTCAACTTTGGAGACCCGTCTAAAATATCTAACGTTCAATGACCATGAATCATCATCGAGTTTTTCAAATAGCGGTAGGCCTAATGCCCAAATTTAGACTTGGGTTTTTGTTCAGAGTGTCAGGTGGTCAATGAAACGATTCTCATTACAAATTTAACTGGCTGCCTTTTAATTCGTCACGATTTTGTGTTAGTACCGAATTTTGGAATCGAACTCGTAACTCCTCGGACCTTAAGTGAGATCAAAAGCCACTCTACAACTGTCATGGTTTCGTCACGTTGTGTTTGTTTTCCTCTTCAGATTATAGAAACACTGAGATACTGAAAGGCACTGGAGAAGAAGCGCGGGTTCGAGTTCTGCTCATGCCGGGTATTTTGTCTAAAGTTTTTCAGTTTCTCCCCAGTTCCACCAGATGAATACCGGAATGGTTCCTGAAATATAGTCTATGGGCGCTTCATTCCCGTTCCTAATCGGGTGACAGTAGCAAGAACTTAGACGTGACGGCCTGATGCTAGGTGCTGTAAAGCTCAGAAAATTAGTTTCAGTAAGATACTATCCCAACATGTGCGAAATGTTAATTAAGGTCGTAATTTTCTACCAGGATTCATCGTAATTGTGAAATGAATATTACCTACTGTTGTCAATAAACTAGTATTTATAGTATTAATCCTCATGTACACTTGTTCAATATAGTATATACAGTCTTCGTATGCATGGTAGTTACTCTTTCAGCGTGATTGTTTGAAAATTAAGAGAAAATAGATGATCAATCTTGAGCAGATATTGTATTTTCCTTCTCGTAAGATCGGAAAAGGAAACAAAGACATTATTTTTGTAAAGCAGAAAAACGAACTAAAAAAGAAACAAGAAAGGTTATTTTTGGAAATAGGAATAATAGAAAAGAAGGAGGGAAAAGATTGAAGAGCAATGGTGTAATTCAGCCACATGCTTCGTTCGTCCGATGGTCCCAAGACAAAGACAGTGAGAGCGAAAGAGAGAGAGCGCAGAGATAAAAGGGGATGGGGAGAAAGCCTGAATACGCCGTGAATTGATTATTCCCTGCTAGAGGACGCGGCGGGAATTCCAACGAGCCTAGAAGACTAATTAGGTTTTATGCAGAAAAGCAAGAGTTCGGCGGAGAGTTCGGGGGAGACAGGGGAAGTTGAGGCCACCACCATCCGAAACAAATGGAGACAGAGAAGAGACTTCAATAATAATGCACAACACTGAAGGACAAGTCGATGTTGTGACCACTGAAGAGAAGAGAAATTCTGAACCAACAATGGTTCCTTTTTTCCCTACTTTTTTTTTCATTTTGCTCGGTTTTTTTTCGGCTTGTGGTAAAGCTTTCAGTGGTGTGCGTGTGTGGGAGTCAGCCAGTACTTGACTGTTTCAGTTGGTTCCTACCACAGAACGGTAATTTAAGGACTCCATTTGATTTCTGCTACAGAACTGTAATTTAATAATTCAAATTCCAAGAATAACTATTGACCATTCGGTGTAGAGAATAATTTATTATATAATTCAGAAAAATAAATAAATAAGTGAAAAGATAACTCTTAAGTTAGAATAATTTCCGGGGTTCTCCAAGAAGAAAAAACATTCGAACCGGATTGAGTCTAAAAATTAAACATATGAATTTTATTTGCCCACATTTTTTTCAAAAAAATACTCTGTTGTACATAACAAATACATAATAACTGTGTTAGAACGTAATATCAATATTTAGATGTCGTTCTAAGTCTGCCATTCTATTCTGAATTTGAGTAACTTGAATTTCTAGATCCAAGTTGTCAATTGAATCTTGAACTTTAACGTAGAGTCAGCCCCCAAAAAAGGTTTCATTTTGAAAAAAATATATAGTTAAGTTTATACTGAAATTATGAGTTCCTATAAATACTCTAAAAGTAAAGCAAAAGCGTTTTTACCTAGGTGCTAGAAGTAAAGCGTTTCTGATATGCAATGTAATTTAGAAATTATTCTAAAGAATATTTACATGTTCTCGGAAAGATCTAACCTTTTCACACTCAGATTTCTCCAGTAGAGCTGTATTTTGTCTTAATGGCGAAGCTGAACTAGCCCAAATAGATTAAAAATCGATGGGCTCTACCATCCTCTACTTACATCCCCAATTTTGGCTTTACACCCAAAACAGAAAATCCTGGCAGAATCCCTGACTTAGCTCTCCATATGTGTTCATTCAACTTCCCGACTCTGCCAGAAGCAGACTTTTGATAACATTGGGTTTCCAGAAACGACAAAAATCAAATTTCTTTATGTCCGTGAGGGAACTTTTTAATACCCATCAATCGAGGGTTTATAAATAAACGTTTTATGAACAAACATAAGGTATAAGAAAAAAGTACAACTAAAATATTTTTTTGCTGTAAAATTTTTGGACCGCCGTAGTATTAATACATCACTTCGAGTTTAGTCTTGAGTTTCTAGTCTAGCTGAAATATGAACGACTTCGTTGCATCTTCGATTGGGTTAAATTCAGTAATCTAAATTACGGGTTCTCACTTTCCGTCCCCGTGAGAGCTTTATCCGGCCTACTAAAAACATGTTGCGCTACAATACTTTCTTATATTGAAGCAACATTTTACAGTTTCATATGTAGTGGAAGTCAAGTGAACCGATGCAGTCTGGAAACAACGGTTCCCTCAAATGGAACTGTTGTGCTGAAAATCCTGTTTTATTCAATAATAATAAAAGTAATAATGGCCTTCTTGGCAACTATGTTTGGGCTCCTATTCTAGCAATTAGCTTTGCTCACACCTTAGCGCAAGAAGACAAGTATTGCAAAGTTCAATTGGTTGTACAAGATCAATACGATCCATCTAGATTCAATAAACTATTAAGTTTATAATTCTACAAACATCCATTCTGCTCCAACCAGGTTTCTAAAACAGATTCTGGGACTTGTAAGTTTAAGCCTACACAGAAGATAATGTTTTTTTAGAAGTAACAAAAAAATTGTGGAGACAGAGCCCAAACACATATTTATTTTCTCGAAACAAATAATTGTTTATATAGTTTGATTCTAATTAATACAAAACACGTGCGAAAAAGTAAATATGTAGGAAACAAGATGCGAATAGTTCTCCAAACCCAAAGTTTACAGGATTACCTATTACGCCATCCTGTTATTAACTGAGACCTTTATAATCTCTTTGGTTGTTGAAGGTACTGAAATTATTTTCAATTTTCAGGATGAGGCTTAGAAGTGAAGGAACAAGTGTCGCTCGTAAATTTGACAGGATATTTTCGATTTGTTCCTTAACTTCATTTTGTGACTTGTAGTACTTCATCAAGGCCGACAATAAGATATTAAACGCAGGCCTTATGATGTGTTAACGAAGGTCGCTGATTTTGGGCGAGGAGTAAGAAAGATGGTACAGATTCAAAACTATCCTGCGAAGCAAGTAAGATAACATTGTTTTTGAATATAAGAAAACGAGTTCCACGCATATTGGACGCTTCCTTCTTGTCCGGTCTTTACATTTAGCGTACCTGAAATAATGTGATAAACTTTGGAGTTGATTACTCTCAACAAAACAAGAAAACTTTCATTTTAAAGAAAATCCCAAAAATATGCGTTGTTTCTGTTAATATAGTTGAGAAAATCCGTGTTATGGCTTAAATCAACATAAGTTACATAACTTTCTAGTACCAAGAATTTTGCTAAACAGTTTTTGTTTGTTTGTTTCTCCTGAATAAAAACAACTGGTTCTCGCGGCGTGTTCCCTTTATATGGTTACCAGCTCAGGTCGACCGATGCATCAGTGTTTCTCTTCGGGATTTAACAGAACATAATAAAGTATTACATTTTAGTGAAGTTATATATCAATACGATTAACAGAAGAACGGCAACATGGCCGTTAAAATTCAGAAAATGTATATTCCAAGTGTGTTGTTTTAATTAACCATTTTATTAATAGCTACGAAAATGCACAAAATAACAGTTTCGGGTAGACTTCGTCTACAGATTATATGGTCATTTTCGACTAGTTTCATTTTGCCGAAATTGAAGGAACCAAAATGTTACTTTTTAGGACCCAAGTCTGCGCATGTTACTTTATACTGGGAAGGAAGTTTTAGCTCAGATTTATTTCTCTCAGTAGCCTCCTGACGTTCACCTGAAATCTCACACAAAATTTTAAAGCGTTTCTTCAAATAACACAATTTTCCAAAGTGTATTTTAATGATTTTGTGCTCAAGATAAACAAACTCTATTCAGAAAGAGGGAAATGTGTTTTCCCCACTACTAGTGGTCTAAAGGCATTCTTTTTTTTTTTACAACCACAGTCACTTTTAATGTTAGCGAGGAAAAGCTACATAGCTATATGTTGTACTCTACTCAGTCATGTAGGGTACTCTAAATATGTGTTGATTCATGACATATTTAATTTCACCTTTAGATACTTATAAATCTTCTTGTCTATTAACATTTTTTATTCTTTTCACTTTCTTTGCATCCCTTGCATATGCGAAAGTAATTCAATGATAACCACCTACTATCATTTTAAAAAGGGATACAACCCACAGTTAAATATTGAGTTTATGTGTCGTTCAAATTATTAATATTAACACAGTTCCAAGAAGAAAGATTAACAAATTAAACTCAAATCGACAGTATATAAAAACCAAGTTATTTGTGTACAAAATGTGAAACACATATATTTGCAATTAATATGGGGGAATGATGAAAGTACAATCTCGTTCAGTACCACATATAGACCCTTTATTAATTTCTTAATGTAAAATATACATTAAATTCTTGAAACAAAGTTGTTTCCTGTGATGCCGGTTTATTTTTACATTTGAAAAAAAATGAGGCAAGTGTCTGTTAATTCATTTATTCAGAGAAAAAAAAACTAAGCGATAATAAACGCCACAGAGAGAGAGAGAGAGAGAGAGCGAACCGATATGGACCACACCAAACTGAAAATGTGGAGCACTTTATGATGAATATGGTTTTAGCTTTAATTGCGTTTCCGGATTTTCACAACAGATTCCATGATGAGGTTTTTCTGTTTTTGGCCAATGTGGTTTGTTAGAAAAAATATTTTGATTTATTCAGTTCACTCATTTAAAGATAATTTTGTGAGAGTAGGATGGTTTTGCATGATGTGAAATTCGATTGTCCTTTGAAGTGTCTCAGGTTACAGTCTGCCTGTAGTGTCCGCGTGACTTTTTTAAGTTTGAGAGAAACATCAATTTCACGTAAAAAGGACCTTGAATGGTTACATTTAAGACTTTTCTTAATATATATTTATTTGGTAGAGTGAAAAGAAAATATGGGTGGGAAATTTGTAATTGGAAAGCAGTTTAGTATGAATATAGCAAAATAATAATAATAATCCATTGTATTATTATGTTGTCAGACATCAGTAGTAGATTAGTTGTCACCCGTGAAACGTGTCATGTGGATATCAAAGTTTTCAGTTACATTTTGTTAAAATAGTAATTATTATTGTTATCTTCTAAAGAAAGTAATACACAAAAAATGGCGTAAGGATGTTGGTGTACAATTTTGATGTGAACTAATTTTTAAATTTTAGCTGGTTTCTACATTTGAAAAATTGGAACCACGATAATGCTACTTTTTGTTGATGATTTGGCATGCCTTTAGAACCTTTTTAAAAGTATTTTGTCAGCTTCTGGTGGATAACTTGTCAACTATCTGTAAAGATGTACTAATTTGTACCTTAACGCTTGCAGTGACAATAATATTACATTATTTTGTACTACACAGTGACATTCGATTGCTTTATTCAACTGAGAGCTATAAAGAATTAAGTAAAATCGTGACTTTTCTCGTTATATATTCAAAAAGTAGGATGTGAAAATGAGCACACTTAAAAAAGGATACCCATTCCTTGTAAATGTTTTGTAGAGGTCATATGAAATAATATTTTGTGAACTAGAACTGTACAAAATGTTTACAAGAATTGTCGGACGTTTATAATTTGTTTTTGAAGGTGAATTATGGATACTTTCTCTGCACTTTTTTTTTTCATTTTTACTTTTTATACACTTATTGTGAAACATTCTAATAATTTGTACAACTAAAACAGGATCCCTCACTTTTGCATCATACATAACCACCGATAAATAGTGAGGGATTTTCATAGCTCAGGTGGGCTACCATCGTGATGACTTGGTTTCTATCCTCTGTCCTGCCAACGGTTTTTTTTCTTTCTCACGCTAGTAGAACCGTTTATTAATGCTCCCTAATTTGTAAGGATACGTTACTGGCAAGTACGTATACGTTTCGTACAATAAATTACCTTGAGAAACGCTCAATACATCAAATTCAGGTAGGGTTGTCTCGTACAGAAAGATAACTATTACAAAATCAACTTCAGTCATAGGTTTCTGGCACGCTTCACTACCAGTTTGGTATTTCATGTGAATCTGCTCCCTTTTCATATACAATAAATAATATATGATTCGAATGCAGTACTGCATCCATCACATTGACTTACCCACAAATTGACTGCTTTTGCCGATTACCCGTTGGTCCCCGTTCGATTCAAATTCAAACACATATTTCAAAAAATAAAAATTGTTTCAGATTTTTCGACTTACTCTATAAAATTATAAGTTAAATAAGAATTACTAGAGAATACATCATTTTTTAAAGTGCCAAGTAACTCTTATCTGAAGTCGAGTTCAAGGATTTTATTTTGACCTACTGCAGAGGGAAAGAATTAGTACCGTACATAGTATCAGTAAGTACTTGCTTTTTTAACTCGACAGAACAACTTGTAATGTAACCTTGTATTGTATTGTCTGCTATCTGTTTTGACCCCCAAGCCACGTAGGCTAAGAACACAACAAATCGTGGGACTTCCTGTCAAGGTTATATATACACCTTACTGGGATTATTTCTTACTAAGATACTTTTAAAGGACAGGAAAAAAAAACCCGAACAATTGAGAAAAAAAGTTCCTCTTCCTTCCTTTTCTTCGTTTTATAATCTCCACCCATTTTGCTTTTGTATTTCTCGATCTCAAACAAACATAACGGTTTAGATCTGCTTCAACTGTTCAAGAAGAAAAGAAAAAAGACAATGAAAGAAATGGATTCTCCAATAGCATCGTATTGTGTGTATGTGAAAACGAACTACATGGCTGTGTTTGGTGTCTTCCTCCAACAGTCACTCCGTCAACCGGAACACCTCTTCTATACAGTTATTTGTGTGATAACTTGAGTCGTCACTGTGAGGCAGACACTCATCAATATGTAGAGAGTGTTCATAGTGACTCCTACATTCTTCTTGACTGTTATTCGTCAATTAACCAGAAGAGTGTTTTCACGACGAGAATTATTGCATAGCAAATCCAAGGTCGATTATTTCTTTTTAAAGTTATTTCAACGGAACAGATATGCTTGTATTTTCTGTTGCAGTTTAGTAACGAATATTGTCATGATATTCACATAGTAGATACAGATACTCAAGAATATAAAAAGTGAAACCCGGATAGACATCTGATAGACAGCTTTTTCCTGACAGTGCCTGTAATACTTTATTCTTACCGAATTTAATTAACAATCTCTATATATTTTAAGCGCCTTAACCAAACTACCGTTTTTCTAAACACGGAAACTATATAGAAGAACGATGTTATAGTATTTCTTTCATTGTAAATAATATAATGGGAATCTGTATTTGAATCAAAAGAAATCACAATGAGGAATTCCAACAAGTTAAAAAATTCCAAAAACAGGAGTTAAAAAAAAAGATATTTAAAAAAAACAGAAAATCGGGTTTTGAACAAAAATTGAAATTTGATTATGAAAACCGGGTTATGAAAAATCCTTTTTTCTCCACATTCTTAATATTTTCTTATTAAAACTACTGTAAATCAGCAATTTTATGGACAATTACACTTATCGACTAACATGACTAGAACTGAAATTCATCCCAAGGTATAGACCACCCATTTTGTGAGTGGGAGTCATTTTATCTCTACTTTCTTCTCTTCTTAAAAACCTCTTTTGTTGTTGGTCTTTTTGTTATATTTAATCCGTCGTTGAGATTATTAACTTCTATGACTGCTGACTGTTATTGTTGTGTTGCGAGGAGACATTAGTGTATGCGCATTTTCAGGATAATTATTTTGTTTGAATATATTTACAAGTGTCAATTTTAATTTACTTCTGGCCTTTAGACATCTCAGGTTCAGGTCTTCATGGTGTTTTCGAATCTCCTAACCCCATATCTTCGAAAAGAATGAAAATATAAAGAAGATAAAAGATAAGAAAGAAATCTATTTTCTTCAAGAAATAATCCTACATGATTAAGTTCTTTCAACATAGTTAAGAAATATTGTGCTAAACATTGGACAATACAGCAAAATCGGTAAAAATGGACATAACAACTAATATAACAAGTATTAAAAGGAATCATATTTTGCGAAAATTCCTATATCGGCTAAAGCCTACATCGTAATGTCTTCAATTATAATACACAGGTGGTCAATATAAGTGATCGAGAACATTTCGAACAGTGAATACCCAGGAGATAGTTTGAACAAGAAGACAAGAAGAAGCTGTGATGGAAGACAATTACAAGAGTTAAATAATGGTAGAAGAGGTAGATTTATATAACTTGTACACAACAATCACACTTCGCAGTTACCAGATAATTAGAAGAGTAACAGAAAAAGTTGAAGGTATGAGTGAGGAAAATCCCTGGAAACCCCTAAGTATGGTCGACCTATGGTATCGAATCGAGGATCTTGCAAATGAGAAACAAACGTTCTACCCAGTGAGCTACGGTTGTTCGGTCCAAAATATTTCGTATAATCATTTCTTGGGATATCTGTTGGTAACAAAATAAGTATATGAGATATGCAGGAGTAGAATTTTATTCTTGTGTGCGGTTTTCCGTAGTCTTCCTCTGTTACCTATACTGCAGGTTCCATTTCACTCTATGCTTTCATGGAAAATAAAATCAATTAATGTTAAGATGTAAAAGAAAACACAATCCAATTGATTCTTGTCATATGTGATTTATTTATATCTTAAGTGAGATATAATTTGGTGATTTTTTTCCCCACGAAGTACCATGTGGCCTCTTTTGAATGAAATGAAACGTGCTACCATCACCATATAATCCAATTATCGGTAATTTCATAAAAATGCATTAGTTCCAAAAGGAGAGAGAGAGAGAAAGAAAGAAGTAGGTGTAATATTATCCAATAGATAGCCCAATTCTAGTTTTCTTTGTACTTGTGCAGGGTCTATTTTTAGATAAGTGAAAGGATCGATGCTGTGTCTTTCTTTTGTTTCCTTTTTTCATTCTTTCTTAATCGAACTCCGTTTCTTTATATAGTGTGTGTGCGTCAGGGAGAGAGAAAGTGTTCTAGGAAAACTATAGGATAGGGGCAAGTGGTGGATCGGAAAGTCCTATGGTAAATACAAGCATTGGGAGAGAGTGCTTACTTACAATTTCAAATGATGCTTAAAACTTCTTAGGAAATACAGAGAACAAACGAAAGAAGAAGAAAAATAAAACATATAACGATAGAGGGGAAAAGAAATGAAGAAGAGAGAGTGAATTGGGAACTGAATAGAAAGAATTAAGGCCTTCTCTAAATGACGGCAAAAGGCGAGAAGAAAAGAGAGCATAGCTGTATCCAAAAGAAGGAAAATGGTTGATGAGAAACAGCAAAAAAAGAGACTTTAAGAAAAGGGGACGAGGTGGAGATGAATAGAACATGCAAATGAAGATAAATCGGAAAGAGCTGAGAATGAAGGAAAGAAGAAAGAAAGAATAGAACAAGAGAAAGGATAAAAAAAGGGAGAGAGAAACAACAGGAGTATCCACGGAGGGCTTGCGTCGAATTACAGAAGAAATTTTGTTCAAAAAATCTGCAAGAAAAAGTTTTTTGTTTCATACTCTTCTTGTGTGTTTTTTTCTTTTTTGTAGCATTTCTCTCGTTCTTCCCCCGTTGTCTGCTTCTTCCTCCCCAGAAGGAATATTTCACAGCCAGATTTTTGTCAATACCACTCATTTCTCCTTCTTGTCTTTCCAGCTACCTTCATTAGTATGGCCTTTGGATATTCAAGCAACGAAGGGTGGTGAGAAAAAAAGTATCCGTGTTCCAGAATAGTAGATTTTTTTTTTACATATTCGCTTGCCGTTTTTGTCTTTTCTTTTGAGAAAAAGTTGAAAGGGGTCACGAAAAGAACAAAATAGTATTCACAGAAGACCATCATTCTAAAATTTCAAATTAAGGATGAGCAATCATGAACATTTGCTCACGTTGTAACGGAGAGGTAGACGTGAAACGTACTTAAGTATTGCTTGTCATATATTTTATTCAAATAATAATTAATAATAATAATAACAATAATAATTATTATTATTAAGAAGAAGAATATTTCTGGGCGTTACTGGCATCGATGATCTGATCAAGTCTGAAGGATTGCTTTATTTGAACTGTGCAATAGTGTCTTAATGGTCAGGTACTATCAATCGTCCTGCTGAGAAATTTCTGCCTTGACTTTTCCTTTGTCAGCCATTTTAACATAACTTTCTCCTAGGTTCACTGTTAACTGAATGTTGCCTTCTATACGCGTTGTGGTCGCAGGTTCAAAATTTAGTCGGGGCCAATCGTTTTCAAGTCCACTGTGTAGCAGACCTTTAGGTTTCGTCCGCTCACGAGGTCATTTTGAACGTTTACAGTAGTTTAAACAAAATAATTTTCCATGTGTTTCTTGTTTTATGAAAAAGGGTTCTTGCGTTTACTTGAATTTGAATTTATTTATGGCCTTTAGACATCTATGGCTTAGGCTGTTTTGGTTAGATGAGACAACGGTAGTCTCGCACTTGTATGAATAGGACTGCGTAAGGGTTCTCATGAGGTCAGCATTCAAGAGGTTAGACATCTACATTTGAGTCAATAATTTTACATTTAATTTTCTACCAGATGCCATCTCCTTCAACAATGATTTCCTCTCCTCGCCACCTGCCTGTAGTCATGTGTGCAGTACTCATGTTGTACCTATGTAACATCCATTCCCCTTTTGATTATTGTTAAATAAATAATTCTTTCTCTTCTTCTCTGTTGCAGGTATGACGTTTAATGGAATCGGAGATTTACCTAGAGAGTATATGATTGATTGCTGAGGAGAAGTTAGTATTATACAGTTGTTCTCGGATGATCCAGCAGGTGAAATCCAATTTTCTAAACCTTTCAAATACAAGAATCGTGTCTATCTTCAAAGACTAAGAAAAGCGTAAGAAAATGACCAGTGCTTGTGAAACTGTCTGGAAGGTTGTTTTTTTTTCGAATTCTGTTTATAATGATCTAAAAGACGTGATTCGAAAATCAGAACGTATCAGATTTCAGCCGAGAACAACTATATAATATTTAACTGCAAGGAAGCTTCAGTTCTCGTAATATGTAAGTATGTAGCTATTATTTTCAGCTCAGCATATAATTGAAATGAATTTATCAGTATCTAAACTTGTGTGACCAAAAGATTCAGTGTTATTCGTTGTGAATCCATTATAGACACGAAATTTTTTGCGCCGTCCAGGCCCATATGAAATAAAGTTTACCAAAGTTTTACTAATTTTTTTTTGCATTACAAACATTTTCTTCTTCTGGCTTGATCTTGCCTAGGATAGAATCCTATGGCGAATGTTGTTTACTGCGGTGATGAACTTAGGAGTTCCGGAAACCATAGAGTAAGTGAGTAAGTAAGTGGTTCGCCACACTCAAGTAGTTTAGAAAGAAAATTTTTCACAGTAATTAATTCCGTGTCGATAACACAACTTTCTGTAGAAATTTAGTAGTTATATATTGGAAATGAATATAAGAGTATTTTCATGAAAGGGGCCCTAGATTTCTTAGTCTCTTCCGTAAGGGATCAGAATGTTGTCAGGACTTTCGGGCTAAAAGCTAGATCGAAAGAACAAAATTTACATGTAGTAGCAAAAGAGTTAAACAGTAATGTAACTCGCTTATGGTTTGTTTCACGAATCTTTATTAGCAATTTTACTAATCGTTAGTTGGCGAATTTAATTAATTTTAAAGCTCTTAAAATTACTTAACGATTCGTTGAAAGTGTTAATGATGATTAGTGAAACCCACCATTAATCTATTAAAATCCTCTGGGAAATAAATACGATGCTGTGATCGTTCGACTACAATGTATTCAGTTATGATGAATTTATTTTTAAACAAATCCGTAACTTTTCTTTTAACCTTCTTCGATCAAAGAATGAGAACTAGTGTTCTACCGAAAGCTACAGGTAAATAAATTCATTTTTATCTTACCCTCAACGTAAATTATTTTTCTTAATTCTACCCAGAAGCTGTATTCGTTTTCTTCCTTTTCCCCATTTCTCTTTAACTATGCATTTAATATCATCCTTCAGTATAGAATCTGTGCGTATTCGATGTCGTAACTGGTTTATTTTCTCCGTATGTCTCAAATATTGTTCGACTCTCGCCTACTGTTGTCAACAGTGCATCATTACGTATTATCTATGTCCACGTAATATTTTTGATTCTCTTCCATTTCCACATTTCGAAGTCTTCCAATTTTGGTTCCTTACAAAAGCACTGAACTAAACTACTGAATTCCTTAGATTGACAACTAATATAGGACCGTAGACTGCCAGGCGGATTATGTTCAAAGAGGGTGTCACATGGTCATCACATTGATTACCTATTGCCGATTTATCTTACTTTTGAGACCGGAGTCCGTTATTTTTAAATTCAAGTAGCTACACAGTTGGATGGAACTTGGTCAATTCCGAAATTGGGAACACCTCATTAGCGAGAACGTTAACCATTTAGCTTCTTATGTTAACAGCACACTGGATTTAAAACATTTAGTCAATTGTTACATTTTGTTAATCGCATCGCACAAAAGAACTTCCTTCATGAATATCTCTTTGCCTTTTTTTTTTATATTTATGCCTTTCTTCACACTTGAGATCTTCACTTATAAAACTTCGCAAATATTACAAAGTGAATATCTGTTCTACTTCTACTGTTCTAATTTTTTATGCATGTTGTGTTTCGCTTGATTCACTTACCATTTATCTCGTTCTCTTTTCCGTATTCTTCACAGCTTCTTCTCTTTAACTCTTTTAACATTTTATTCAGTGTTGTTTCATTTTCCTTCTTTCAGCTTCAAGCAACTCTCAATTCCCTGAAGCAATTATAACCAATCTTTCGTTACAATACCTTAAATAAACATTTAGGACATTAGGAAAGCACTTAAACTATGTAAGAATACAGCTATTTGCTAGCTTCTTTCTTTTATAAATTCAAACTAAACACGCAAGTGATCACAACGTTTCAAAAGAGAATATATGTTTGCTGTGAAGATAAATATAAACCACTAACTGCCCAGTTTTGGTTATATGCTTCACTAAATGATTTCCATGTTCATTACTTTTCTTTTATGTGGTACTGCTTCGTGACCTGTGTCACGACGTGCTTGTGACTTCCCTTTCCATCGGAGCACCTGCTACCTATCGTTGAAATGCATTAGCAGTGACAAGGATGAGCATTGCATGTAAACACCTCATTTATGCAATTGCAGATGGTGTTAATTAAGCTCCATTGTTGGTCACTGATGCTCTATGGAAGTCCAGCGGCAAACGTGTGAGAGAACATGAGAGAGATTGAGAGTCGGGTCATGTTGGGTCTAGCATATATATATATATATATATATATATATATATATATATATATATATA